>JASAMX010033446.1:0-26942 GCA_030248175.1 Microlaimidae sp. YZB2_3
TTGATAATTTATTTTATTGTAGTTATTTTTACGGTAGCTTTGTTATTTGCCATTTAGTAAATCTAAATAATATTTATTTATTTTATATTTATTTTTATTTTATTCTACAATTTAAATTAAATTCTACTTAAAATTAACAAATCAATAATATTACAATGACTGATAGGTAAGATTTTTTGATCGCTTTAAATACATTTGTGTAGATATTCCTTATTGATCGATTTTGGCTAGTAATTTTACATTGTTGCTCTATTAGTGGTTCTAACTTTTTTCTTTAATTTGTGCAACCAACACGGGGAAATTTAAAAAAAGCATGCAGACGTGAGAACTCAGATTTAAAGATAGAGCAGAGGAAAATTTTGATCTTTGAGAAGTTGGATCCAAGAAAAATTAGATTCTAATATATTTCACATCAAGGAAAATTTATATCTAGAAAATTTAGAGTCAATGAGCCTTAAAAAGCTGAGACGAAAAAAGAGTTTGAAGAAGTTAAAACCTAGAAAATTTGGAGGCTAGGAAAGTTGAAGCCAAGGAAAGTCTAAGCCAAGGAAACTTGGACATAAGCAAATTTTGATTTAAATAAGCTATAGGCCAGGCTAAGTTAAAGTTATAAAAACATTGGTGTTAGAGAAGTATTGGAACAAAGAAACTTAGAGCTTTATAAAGTTTTAAGTCAAGGAAATTTGGAACCGAAGAAAGTTTGAGCTTAAAAAAATGTGACTTAACAGAAATTCGAGCCATCGAAAATTCGGAAATTCAAAAAGTTGAAATAAAAAAAGTAGGAGCCAAGAAAAGTTTGACTATAGAAATTTGAGAGCGGAAGAACGTGGCACCCGCTCGGTACGTTAGATCTGAGAAAACTTAAAAGCTGTGAAAAGTTTGGAGCCAAGTGGAGACAAGGGAACTTGAATCTGTAAGTTGTAGCAGGAAATTGGGAGCTTTGATTTGGGAGTGGGTGACTTGGAGACCGAAAGTTTAAAGTCGGTAAAACCTTTACATAAGTTTCAACCTAAATCTAAACCCAAACCATGTTTTTTGGGTACTGAGTTCCGATTTTCAGATCTCTAAGTTCCAAGAAAATATGTTACAAATTCCAAGAAATGGGGTCAATTTATACCTTGTCATAACCAGGTCATTGTAAAGCTAAACCCAAAAATTCTTATTGTTTAAAGAACTTAACCCAGTTTTTTACTCTTTTCATGATAAATATAAAAATTTTAAGCGTAAATTGAATATGAATCAGAATGAATCAGAGGGGTAGGGTATATTTGTATTGGAACTTTTATAAATCAAGTTGGATGATTTATTGGTTCTTAATCAAGAAAATATAAATTAGTTTACCAAAATATAAGTGACCATAATCCGAAGAAGAAAAATTTAATTATAGTAGGCTAAGAATAACATCAGTATAATTTACAAATTGGATTTTACGTTGGCGAAATAGTTCATTTACCTTTTTTCCAAACCATATGATTTTTGTTTAAGTCAGTATCAAAATTATGTAGACTTGCATAAGAATATAATGCTGATCATACCTTAACAAAAAAAATATATTTTCCACAAAAATTACATTAAAGTGTAGAAATATTGCTTATATACACACCGAACATAACTTAATCCGTTCGCGTGATTGCCTTCTTCTCGGTTACAGCCCTAAAACCTTCGTATGACCTAAGTCGTATTTTGGACATACAGAATTTTTGTGTGTGTGATTAGTGCCTATAGAGCGTGCAAATCGGCAAATTAAAATAGTTAAAGCTGTACGGTAGCAAAATCCAGATTTTATTCAACGAACGATACAGTGTATTATGTGGGATATTTTAGTATGCAAAAATTTGCATATTGCTGCAGTACAGTTTTAACTATTTCAATTTGCTCGCTCACTAGACACTAATTACGCGCAAAAAATTGCACCAACTAGGTCATACGTAAATGTTTGTCGCGGTGGAGTTTCCATACGACATTGGTATACGAAAATACCAACACTGTGAGACGAAGGTTTCACGATTGTAACTGGGGAACAGGCCATCACGGGAACCGTTAAGTTGGTATCAAAATTATGTAGACTTGCATAAAAATATAAATGATCATACCCCAACAACTAAATATATTTTCCACAAAAATTACATTAACAATATTGCTCATCAGGGAAGAGCGCGGAGCGCTTTTTCCCTTATATTAAACTAGCCTTGAGTCTAAGAATAGAGCAGGAAAAAGGGGCGATTTTTCCCTGGGCGTATGTTTAGACAGAAAAAATGTTGACTAGTCTGAGATGACATTATGTGGGCTATAGGAAATTGCAATTGGTTTGGCCAGCTGCTCACTGAATAAAAATTTCTACCATATGATAATGATTCGTTTATACATTGAACTAATCACACAGCACTGTTGCATTTTTTTAGTTTGATGAAATGTCAATTGAAAAAATCATACTCACAAAAATCTTTGAAATCGCCA
Source organism: Microlaimidae sp. YZB2_3 (assembly GCA_030248175.1). Lineage (NCBI taxonomy): Eukaryota > Metazoa > Nematoda > Chromadorea > Desmodorida > Microlaimidae > Microlaimidae sp. YZB2_3. Next base: position 2,458 of record JASAMX010033446.1, read on the forward strand.
CTTTTTTAATTAGAAGCTATATTTGTATGTGTAAGAAACAACTATAAATTTGAAAAAGTAGCGATTTCGCGCTTGTCAAATATTGCTGTGGGTATGATTTTTTCAGTTGACAATTTATAAAATAAAAATATGCAACATCATATTATTATATCAATATATAAAAAGTAGTTCACTTAGAAATTATTATTTAGGAGAGGCCAAACCAAATGCAAATTCCATAGCCACAAAGCCACCAACAGCCATCTTTCGCACCGCCCGGAAACGCCCCCCGTGCAATTTTCTACGATTTCTAAAGAACCCATGTTTTTTTGATCAATCACTAACGAGGGAATAATACTGGTTTTAAGATATAAGCGTTTGAAAAATAATACATTAATAATAAGGAGAAGAACATAATATTAAGTTTACCCACGTTCTTTAATTATAGTTTGCGCGGTGTCGTGGGACTTAGTCTCCGATAATTCGTTTATAATAAAAATAAAAAATAGTAGTAAGAAGAAGATGAATTTAAATTACAAAATTTACCCACGTTGTTTAATTATAGTTAGTGCGGTGCAGTGGCGCTGCCGACAAAGTTTACCTACGTTTTCTAAATATAGTTGGCGCGATGGCGTGCGCCAATGATTGCAATTATAATTTTTAAAGTAAAAATAATAATAATAAGAAGATGATGAACATGGATTACAAAATTTACTCACGTTCTCTAAGTATAGTTGGCGCGGTGCCGTGGGTTAAATTTCAGTATGGCGCACTCGCACCACCAATGATTTTAATTATATTTTTTGAAATATAAATAATAATAAAAAGAAAATGATGATAAACATGAATTACAAAATTTACCAGCTGCTCTAGTTATAGTTGTCGCGGTGCCGAGGGGCTAAATCGCGGGGGGCGCTGCCGCGCTACCGATGATTGCAATTTTTTTTGGAATAAAATAATTAGAAGAAGAAGATGATGAACATAAATTACAAATTTTATCCAGATTCTCTGATTATAGTTGGTGTGGTACCGAAGGGTTGAATCGCCACGTAAACGATGAAAAAATATTGATTTTAAGATAATGAGCGTTAGAATTATAATAATAAATAGAAGAAGATGAACATAAATTACTAAAAATTTTTCCAACGTTCTCTAATTATACGTGTGCACGGTGCTGTGGGGCTAAACCACCGCGTTGCACTTCCACCGACACTTATTATTTTTTTAATAAAACTTTGAATTAATTTTGTCATCAGTAATGCAAGAATTAAAAAAAGTACTCTGTTGTTTTCGCCGTTTTCCGCATAGTTGAAGCAGATGGCGCTAGGAACTGGTTCGGTTTCTGCCACCAATTAAAACCAGTCTTCTGCTTTTTTGTGCGGTTTCTATGAGGGGCTGTTCGTTGTCTGCTCTGTACAATCCTTGTTGTTGCCAAAAGGCTGTTATTGTGCGGTTGGGAGTTTTTATTTTTTCAATTTTTTATTTTGATCAGTAAATCGATAACAAGGACCTAAATGAAAAAGTGCTTCCTAAGAAAGTTGCGTAATTCCTTCTTCTTTCCAATAAGCCCATGTTTATTTTTGATCAATCAGTAACGAATGTAGAATATCGCTTTTAAGGATTTAGCGTTGGAATAATAATAATAATAATAATAATAATAATAATAATAATAATAATAATAATAATAATAATAATAATAATAATAATAATAATAACAATAATAATAATAATAATAATAATAATAATGATGATGATATAATAATAAAAGTAATAAATAACAATAATAATACTAATACTAATAATAAATTATTATAATAATAATCATAATAATAATAATAATAATAATAATAATAATAATAATAATAATAATAATAATAATAATAATAATAATAATAATAATAATAATCACAATAATAATAATAATAATAATAAAAATAATAATAATAATAATAATGATAATAATAATAATAATAATAATAATAATAATAATAATAATAATAATAATAATAATAATAATAATAATAATAATAATAATAATAATAATAATAATAATCTTCTTAATAATAATAAAATAATAATAATAATAATAATAATAATAAGAGAGATAAGAATAATAATAATAAGAGAGATATAATAATAATAATAATAATAATAATAATAATAATAATAATAATAATAATAATAATAAGTAATAAAATAATAATAATAAATAATAATAATAATAATAATTATAATAATAAAAATTATAATAATAAAGAAGAAGAAGAAGAAGAAGAAGAAGAAGAAGAAGACGAAGAAGAAGAAGAATAAGAAGAAGAAGAAAAAGAAGAAGAAGAAGATGGTTCTAAATTTCACAGTTTACCCACGTTCTCTAATAATGGTTGACGCGGAACCGCGGGGCTAAATCACCCCGTGGCGCTCCTGGGCCACCCATGATAATATGAAAACATATATAATTTAGAAGAATATGCGCCTGTGCGCTAAAAGTTTAATTCACAGAGTTTTTTTGCATATTTTTGATCAAAAATTACTGCACAATTGGATAAATACTTCACAAAAATAAATACAAAACTGTTGTTATTGGCAAGTGAAAAAATGTTGAGCATACTTAAGCTGAGTTCTAGACGCGTTTGGCGCCGAGAGTTAGAAATATATTTCAATGATTACAGAATTTACAAGAGTAGTTTTCAAATTAATTTTCTGAATTTTCTAAATTTCCCATAAACAGCTGTTATTCCATTGACTGTAAAATATCGAGAGGAATTTGCATGTGAAAATAAAAAATAAAATGAACGCTATAAAATAAAAGCAGTCCAAATATGCCAACTAAATTTTAGAATCGTATTCGGTGTTTGTCAGTGGACGTCGTTTTAGCAAAATGCAAATTCTTTTCGAGACCCGTACGATGCAATACAATTACCGTCGTTTTCGTCACATTTTTAATTTTGCATTTTCTAAATTTGCTAAATATATCTTTAATTCTTTGAAAATTTTTAAAACCACTAATTAATATACCGGGCCCTTTTTAAAAAATTTAATGCTAATAAATTTAATTAATATACGCACGTTTAAAGTTATTATTTGCGATTAAATAATGTCACGTAAACCCACCATTTAAACAAAACTTGTTTAATGTTAAACATCTCTACAGACAGAATTATGACGTATTGAATTATTTTCAGCCAATGACCTTTGTGAAAAAAGAACTCCAATGAACTTGGCGACCCACTACTTCTTAGCTCCTCTCACTTTATATTTTCACGGAACATAACATATAGCCACAAATCACAAATAAAGTACTCACCAATTGAGGGTCCTTAAAATTCTGTCGTGACTGTTATCCGGAAGACAAGTGTCAAGATAATTATGCATAACAATTATTGCAACAAGCCTGCATCACCAACCAGGACGGTTGTGGGATTAAAATAGGCATTTTGCAACAAAACAGAAATTAATATAAAATATACCACAAGTGTTATGGTCCACTATTCAAAAGCTGCTGTAAAACCTGTAGATCTTTTTAAAAGCCAATTATCCGGTTGATTTACTCTAAAAAAATAGACCAAATAATTTGCCTACTAAAAATAACGTTAGGATTTTAAGGACTCTTAAATGGCTGGTAAAGTTAGTGATTCGCGCTATAGGTTTTGCGCCGTGTGAATGAAAGTGGTAAGGGCTAAAAGGGCGTGACTACTCGATCACCGCGCTTATTGGAAAATTAATTTTTTCGCATGCTCATTGGCTAAAAGTTGATTCTACAGCGTCATAATTCTGTGGAGATTTTTAAACCTGAACAGCGTTCACTCAAATGGGAGGTTTTTGACCGTGTAGAACGCAGCGTAAAGCGGTTGTTTTTTTAAACTCTATGATATCACATTAGCAAAAACTTTGGTTTTGGATTTTGGATTACTATATTTACAACACTATATCACAATACTTTATGTTGTATATTTTATGCTTATTTTAAGTTCGAGTGCAACATTCGCCTAAAATACTCTTAACCGTGGTAATAATTTATGTTTAGGAAGTTTTTATCAAAAGACAACGTTGATTGCTAAACCTTAAATTTCTTTAAAAATCAGCAATATTTTTGTAAGCATTCTGCTCCGTTGGAAATCAAACCACAAGAAAGTTAAAAAACAAGGTGTAGATCTTCGGGTGCCGCAAAACGTGCAGAAAAACTTTAGTGTTCATTGGTTAATATTGACTTTTGCTCAGTGTTTGTTGGCTGAAAATAATTTAATAGCTGATAATTCTTAATTTTCATTGGCTGACTTTTTTCGGAGACCTTTCACAATAAAAAACGTTCTTTCAAATGAAAAATTATTCACAAACGTGTACGCGGTGATGCTACATAAGTGTGTTGCAAAGGATTCTTGCACGTCCAATGGTCAAATAAATCAACGAATACTTCAAATATTTAAAAAAATTTTCATTTTATCATCGAAGAACCTTTTATGCTAATAAAGAGTTCTAAAACTTTATTTATTCATGTATTCAATAAAAATTTGATTAACAAATTTGACAAAACAAAATCACGCAATAACTTTAAACGACTTTCGGTCAGCTGACCCGTCTTGATGAAGTCTCGCAACGAAAATTTCTCAACAAATTAAGATAATTATGGTCTATGGTTGAATTATATCTGGCTGACGCTGAAAATTAGAATGCATACATGAGGGGACCAATTAAAATTGTGCGGTAATGACGTTTTCTTTAACAAATAAGAACGCAGAATTTTTTTAATTCCACCTTTCCACAAAATATACAAAAATTAAATAACATTAGCCTTTAATAAATTTGCATTTAGGTTACATTTAGGTTAATTAGGTAATTTGATAAATAATTATTAAAATACAGTTTTTAAGCTTTGTAATTAATCAGCTTTAGTGAAAAATTTTGAATGTTTTTTTTGTTAAATATTCGATTCAATACTGCAAATACCGCGGTCAATTCTACTTTATTTGCCTATAGGTGACCTCGCAATCTTTTACAAAGACTTGAATTTTAATAGTTGGTTTTCATTTTTTATTGTATTTTCGTGGCGTTATTTCACCAGAATAAATTGTGTCCAAAATCCCTTCCATATTATCCATAAGCTAACATGCTCTTCTTCAACATCAAGTTTGCGAAAAACTCGTTTTTTGGTTGTGATTCAGTGAACTTACTTTTTGAAAAAACGGGTTTTATAATTTTTAGTTTCGTTACAATCTTGGGAAGGAAAAGAACTCCTTTTTGTTCTCAAAACAAATATTTTGTGACTAAAATCTTATTTTTATCGAAGCCTGAGCGAAACCTAAAAATCAAGCAAACTTTACTCTGATAAAATTTTTTATTCGCGCGACAACTATTTTTTTGTTCAGGCAAAAACCTCATTTTTTGAGAGTACGTTTATAAAATCACATCCAAAAGACAAGGTATCCGAAGACGACATTTTGAAAGACGAAATGTAAAAGAAGTAATTTCCGCACACCTACCGCACCGGTGCTCAAAACAGCATAGTCGTACAGTATTGCGCCAAATAAAAATTATTTAGTCTTACAAAATAGCACTAAGCTATTTACAAAAAAAATAATTTAATATTTTAAAAAATAAGCATACTCCCTTTGTTTTTTATCAAGCCAACATTGACTTTAAAAATAATACCCTTAACTTCGCTTATCAATTACCAGTTATTATTATTGTGCAACATTACTCTTTTAAAATTAAATTATTCTTTTCTTTCAAAACGCTCAGCAATACAAATCGTAGGTTTAATTTTGATTTGCATTTAAATTTGAATTTAAATAATTGCACCCAGCTACCGAACATTTCAATGCTATTAAAGTTTTACGGCGACATCCATTTCAATTTTATAGCCGTTAGTCCATTGCACAGAAAACAGTGTGCCTGATTTGCACAGAAAGAGTGCGTGCTTATAGCAAGTGGTTACGATTTTTTTTCACTCAGCTCTCAGACACGATTTCAGCTGCGATTACGGTTATTGGTTAAACTTGTCGACAAAAACAATACCGAGCTCTTATTGGCGGTTACAGATAAGCGACAGTTACATCCACGACTTTACTCTATAATATAATGAGGTATGCCACTGCAATAAATATCGCTAACATTGAGATAACGATTTTTAAATGAACCCTTTCTGATTATTCAGGCGAAACACCTCGTCCAAAATCCAAAACAGCTGTCAAATCACTCCAATTTTATGTTGAAAAACCGCGCAAAAACTACTGAACGTATTTTTACTGAACTGAACATCATACGAACGGCCAGTCAGCTGCGCACCGACTATTGCCATGCAAATTAAACTACATCGTATGAAAATTATTCTTTTCTTTATGTGGCTTTGGGTTTTCCTATTGCTCTCTATCCCTTAGACGTAGACCCATATAAACTGAACCTCCGAACGCATTAGTCTAGTCTAGTCTCGAAACGCGATAATAATCAGAAAGGATTAAGACAGCCATAATAGTTTCTTTAAAATAAAATAAAATATCAATAATAAAATGAAATAATTGGGTTGAAAAGTTGTTTTTATCGATCCTTTCGATATTTTTCTGGGTCCGTCGCTCCCCGCTCGCCATACGGCAAAGCGTTGCGCTTCCGACAGAAGACGAATATGATCTAAAATTAAAAAAAAAATTGCAGGAATAATAAATTCAAAAATTCAAGCTGAAAAAAGCCATGTTTTCAAATTAGAGGAGAAAATCGACCCGTAACGCCCCGTCACAAATTGTGGGAAAAAAATTTAAAAAAAACAGAGGCCGATGGTCAGGCTGGGCCGAACTGCAAATAATTGCGAACCGGTCCAGGGGCCTATTTCATAAAGATTTATGTAATTGTAAATTAATAAACGCATTTAATATCTTCTTTTTTTATTAATTAAAAAATAGGCACCTTGCACTGAAACGCAGTTTATACATGAAGTATGCAATATACATAAGTGTCACCATAATGGATAATTACCGTACTCCTACTTATCTTTTCGTAGTATGCAGATCAACCGATAGAAATTTCGCGCGCTTTCTATCGCCTTATCTGCATACTACGAAAGATAAGTAGGAGATACTGTAATTTCGCGCGCTTTCTATCGGTTGATCTGCATACTACGAAAAGATAAGTAGGAGTACGGTAATTATCCATTATGGTGACACTTATGTATATTGCATACTTCATGTATAAACTGCGTTTCAGTGCAAGGTGCCTATACGTACGTAACTGTGGAATTTACGGAATTTACAGACATGTAATTTTTTAAATTCTAAACGCAATTTTTTTAATAAACTTTTTAATTAAAAATACAAAATAAAAATATGCGTTTATTAATTTACAGCTGTAAATTAATTACAGGCAATTTTTATGAAATAGGCCCCAGGTTGAAAGCCTTCGTGATGCAGAACGAACCGGCTCCTCAAAATTCTTCCCGCTCACAATTCTGACCTAAGCCTCAAGCTTTAATAAAATTTAGAAAGCTTTTTAAACACATGTATTTCACAATATACATAAATTAGATATTGAGAAAAAACATCATAATTGACTGATATAAAATCACTAATTTTATTTAGAAATTATAAAAAAAATTGTATTTAATCGTCAATATTCAGTGTTTTAAATCAAGTTTTATTTCTTTGTAGCTATACATATTCGACTCTATTTTTGAAAATTTAGGTACCAGATAACCATAAAATTTTTAAGATAAAAGCGTAATAATAATAAGAAAAAGACAAAGTTTCTAAATTACTATGTTTTCAAATAATCCCTAACGCAATGCCGCGAGACGTATAAATTTTTGTTTTTGAGGAGATTAAAGATTAAAAAAAATTTTTTCGCAATGCAAGTTTTCATAAAAAGCTGTGTATTGTATTTTAGCTATGTAGAAGTTTAATAAATAATTATTTATTAAAATGTACTAAAACTTACTAGTATTCACGCATATTGCAGCATCCAGACTAAAGTGTTCCATTTGACGTTCGGTAAATCTAAACGAAAGGCAAATTTGTCAAGAATACACAAATAAAAATTGTCTCTGTAGTGTGAATTTATTCCCTATTATCAGGTATCGCTTTAACACAAATTTTACCTCACCCTCTCCGAAAGGGTCAAATATTATTCCAGATTTAAAATATCAGAAAGCTCGATAAAAGCAAAAAAACCAAAAATCGCTAGTAAGAAGTTTTTATAACTATCCATTTGGGAGAAAAAAAAACAATACTCAAAAACATGGGCTGACAAAACTGTGATGAAATCGCCAGTTGGAGTTAAAAGTGGAAATTTTAGGTCGAGGTTCACAGATCTGAAAAATGAGGAGTCAAGGGAAATGGGAATAAATGAAAAGTTTGAAATTGATAAAACCTAAAACTAAGTGTAAACTTTGTGCTGAACTATTTTTTATTTTGATAACCAAATTTACACTAACACAAATAATGCTGATCTCTTAAGTTTACGAGAAATATTAGCCATGTCTAAAAGTTGCTGTTATTGAAACTCATATATTCAAATTACACTATCCAATACTGCTTAAACTCAAAAAATAACGATAGGCGTTTCAAACTGTTCTAAAATTTATTTAAATTATCTTGCATTAATCACAATTTACATTCACACTTACGTTTGAAACTGCGAAGGCGTCATATGTTGAACAGCATTGCATTTGAGTCCTGAAAGGCTTCTATCCTTCAACCTCTGAAGGTCACCATTAGAGAGACCTGACACCACGATTCCCAGAGTCTCTAATGTAAAAGAATCCCACCCTGCCACGTCACCATAAGCGTTAGCCTGAGCGGCTAGGTGGGACAGGGCATGGAGCGCATCCCGGCTGCAACTACTCAGCTTTCCAACGCTGATGCTTGCGTAGACATATGAGGTCACATTTAGTCGTAAAATCTCCGGACCTGAAAATCCGCAGAGGATATAACCCAACGCGGTGATTTGCACCGCGTCCAAGTTCTCCATTACTGGAGTAACAGTGCGCTTGAACCGCCGGGCTAGAATCCTAAGCTGACTCCGGCTCCACAGTTCCAGGCTTCCAAAAGTCTCCAGCAGATCCAAACCATTCCCACTTCCGAAGTTCACCCTTTCCAGCTCCCTGTTGCTCATGCTTAATAACAGGCTGCCCATGGTTTCTAGTTCCACAGGGGACGGAAACCCGATTTCAGCCTTGACGCGGGACCACAGGGAGTCCCGGACGTTCTGATCCCAGTCCAGGAACTCTCCAAAATAAGGAATGCATTTCCGAAATGAAAATGATGACATATTTCCAGGATAGACAAAAGTTTCAGCAGGAAGGCTGGTCACGTGCGATCCGGCGGCACGAAACCAGGCGCAAGTCATGTTTAAACCCCGAAAATAATGGTTATAATCTTGACTGGGCGGTTCGTTCATCATTTTTAAGTTGTTGTAATTGGCAGTTAAAGAATCCTCTGATCGACTTTGCCGAACGCCTATTGGATAAAAACCCCTACTGCTTTCTGAAGTAGATCTATGATTGGTTGGATTTATTATTGGCGCTGGTTGATAGGCGACGTTTATGCTGTTCTGAGCTAGTAACGCTAGTTTATTCCCGATTGCTCTAACTCGTTTCCTTAGATTTCTACCTTCAGAGTCGCTTAGTTCTTGAGCACATTGAGTGAAAAACTGAACATTTTCCTTTATTCTCATGTCCCAACAAGAAGACAGCCATTGTATTTGATTTTCAAACGCACGTTCCTGGATCATATTCACATCGTACGGATCTAACTGATATATCAAACATCCCAAAGCCGCAACATCATGTTTGTTCCATACGTTTGGTGGGCCCAGAGTTGATATTATTTTGCTAGCCAACGCTCTGCGCTGACTCTCGCTGAGACAACCACCTTGAAAATATTCAAGGTTTTTGAAAACGACTTCATCTGGGACACGAAAGTAGACATCGCTTGGGAGCTCGCTTAGAGCGTATTTAAGCACAACAGATTCAGAAAGACCGATCCTAAAATCCCTGGCTGATTCACTCCTGAATAAACAGGAGAGCGCAGCCCTGATAAAACTTTCCCGTCGACCTCTTGGTCTCATTAATATCTGGAACATTCTAGGCGCATTTACATCCGTGGCGCTGCTTACAACCGACTTGCACGACTCATCACTCATCCCTCTAATTTCAACACTGTTAAATTGTTGATTAACTTCCGATCCTACCACGGAAACAATTGAAGGCCATGTACTATATGCAATTATATTACCGTTGTTTTCAAACAACTTGTCGGTCATTCCATCCATAAATTGCACAAGTTTCTTTTTGAGGCACTTATAAACTTCAGGTATAAGCTTATAATTGTTGTTATTAAGAAAGATCAAAAATGAAACCGTGTCTTCTAGATTTATCTTCCTCACCACTTCGCAATCCATACCATACAAAACAGGGAAAAGTCTCATAATGACGTCGTTAAAGGTCAATATATCTGCTTTTTCTACAAGCCGTCTGAGAAAATATCCTGCTTGCGGTTTACTTAGTGCCGGGGTTTTTGTTGCTCTAAAATCAGAAAGCAGCCAATTTTTCATAGCAATGTATGGGATTTGCTCCATTAGATATTTTCCAGCTGACAATTCTGTATTTCTAACGACGTACCTAAGGCCATTATCATCTTGAGAAGATCGCAGCTTTTGTATTACAGCCACAATTTGCGCGTTACTTAGCCCTAAGGTCGTTTCGGACGCACTTTTGAATTGCTGAACCACCGGTAGGCTTGAAGCAGTTTCCCAAGAGAATTCGTTAATTCTTCTTATTGGAATTCCAGGAATTACTGAAGCTGGGACAATTGCAAACCTTTCCTGGTTCCAACTGCTTGAACCTAAGTGTAAAAGACGTTTTCCGTAGTTAAGCAGAATCTTAGCTTGCATTTTGGTATACTCGCCTCCCAGGAAATTTTTAGTAAATGTACCTTCAATGTCTTTGGCCATTTCGAAAACATTCAGTTTTGTAAGTTCAAATGGCGTCAAATCACTAGCTAAGCAACCGAGTTCACTGATATCTCTTCTCTTCCAATGTCTTAATGGTTTTAGGGACCTATACCACCAGAAAACTTGATAACCGGCTTTAAATGCTCGTAAATGATTTTTAGTGCAAAAAACTTTCTTCAACACATTTCTAACTTCCCCTTGCGTGTAGGTAACAGGATGAATGCTGCTTTGAATCAAATCTGTGGGAATGTAGTTCAGCAACTTTCCCTTTCCGTTTTCCCCTTTCATCGCCACAATCATTTCTGGAGTTATGGCAGATCCCATTAAAGGATCCAGAATGGCCTCAACTTGCATTCGATTGAGGTCCATCTCGGTCAAAATCTGCAAAACGTTCAGATCCTGCAACGTGGCTTGTGGTAAAGTGCGCAGTATTAAAGGAGGTCCGCCGGCAATTAAACGAGCGAAAGTCGCCGTTCTATCCGGTTGCCAGCTGTTCATGTCTATGAGTTCGCGCGTTTGGTACATTCTGGTGAATAAAGCCTTTTTGGCGCAAGTTTCTAATCTGCTCTGCCCCACGACGGCCGCGGGCAGCACAGTTTTAATCAGGAGATTCTCTTTGAATTCGTGGAATGCGTAGCACGGTAACTGGGGAATCCAGAAGGAAAAAGCGGTCAGTTGCGGTCCCGTCCAGACTTCATAGGGCCCCCATTGCTGGATGGCAGTCATCGCTATCACTTTGTGCGTGGTGGCACTGATGTTCTGCACGTCCAATTCGCCTCTTTCTATGTCGATTTTTAAATTGGTCAGAAAGACATCGTAATAGTCTTTCCTGAGATTCCGGAGCAGGTTTGAGATGAGCAATATGTCGTTGGGGTCGCGAAGCAGCAAAGAACGCATTTGCGAAGTCGTGATCCAATTGACCCCTATGGGTTGCAGTCTCCGCAGTATAACCGGGGGGATTTGAGCGATTTCACTCGGGTGCAACTGCCCATAGAATCCTTCCCTGACCGCTCGCTTTAAGTTTTCCAGCACTTGAGGATTTAACATCCACTGCTCAATCTCCTGCCGCACCGCCACAACGCAGCAGCCGCTAATGTACTTAGCCGGACATCGACCGCACAGCCCTATTGAATTATTAAAACGGATGACTGGTTCCGGTGTGTAAACGCTATCCGCCTGGACAACCGGATGATAAGAATGCTCAGCATGGACAACCGGGCGATAGGAATGTTCCTCATGGACCATTGGATGATCGGAATAAGTTAAGAGAATAGGAGGCTCCACTGCGGCCTGTTTGACAGTTTGTGAAAAGTGCGGCTGATGTGGAAGTGAGGCATTTATCAAAGGATTAATCGTTATTACTGCAGTAATTGGAGTATCAGCCATTTTTTCAGGTTGGTAAGGCAGTATTGGCGCCGGTCTGGCATTAAGCCTACGATTGTTTTGTAATAATTGTCGTACCCCATAGATATGCCGGTCCAACGCTAAAAAAGTCAGAGTGCTGTTTGATAAAACAAATATTTTGCACAGTTTTTTATGTGAAGGATGTCCTCATGAAATTGTATGGGAAGATGGGACATGAAAAAAATCAATGGAAATTGTGTGACTATGATGAAAATTTTAAAACAAAATAGAACCCAATGTTTTAAATCCCACCTTTTCAAAAAAATATAGGAAAATTAGCGGTTAATATATTAAAGCTAAAGTCCTCCACGCTGAAATTAAGGGCGTAACCGCTCTCCGCCAGGAAGAAATAAACAAATTAACCTGCGAGCGATAAAAATTAAAGAAAAAGTTTTCAGCGGTTATGTAACCAATTATTATTTAGTTACGTCATGTGTTTTTCTACACGTGATATTTTCTCAAAAAACGAGTGGTTACTTTACCACTCATCTATTTTCACCCTGATAGAATTTATCTTTAGTAATTTATTTCCGATTTGATTATATCAATAAACACGTTGAAATTTTAATCTTTTATATTAAATGGTTTTTGTTTAAAATATAGAATTGTTTTGTTTTACAATAATCAATTCAGTATTGCAATTCATTGTGGTCAGCCAGGTTTAATTTTTTAAATAATATGCAAACAAATTTCTATAATGCAGACGATTTAACGGCGCATTGTAAATAATTTACACAAAGTTTTGAATTAAGTATTTAAGCTTAAAGACAAAGCAACTGAAAAGTGTGGCCGGAAACAGTTTAATCTTATAGATTATACATGTGGTAGAACAGATGTGTCAATTGTTTTCATATACTTGTGGCCACTTTACAACTTCATTAATTAATCATGCTGTAAAGTTTAAGTAACCCACAAGTTTAAGGAATTCAAAAAAACAACATCACTTACCAAAATCTTTTTGCCAGTTTTTTGATGGCGTTACAATCATCGTTTGACCTTCATCTCCGTTTAATTTTGTTGCGCTAAAAGTGCTACTTAGACAAGAAACCAAAACAACAATTAACCAACGTTTCCCCATAGCTTGCGTAATTTTGTGTCTTCAATATTTAATTGTCAAAATTACATTTTAAATATCATCAACAGCAAACGTAAATTATCGAAACCAGTTTATAATATTAGATATGAACTAGTTTTGAGTGGTCTCACAGTTGGTTCAACAATCAAAGCAGAAGAAAATAAACAGAGTTCAGTATTTAAAATAAGCCGTCAAATATTTCAGAAAAAAATTGGCAGGTCCATTTGTCCAATAGAAATCTATGTCAGCTATATCAGTTTGGGAAGCATAAACATTTTAAAATGCTACTGAAAACAAAAGCCAATCAAAACAGAAGGACATTCATCCACATCTTGAGAATGGCGCTGGAGACGCGACAAAGGCCAGACTAAACAAATATCTTAAACCAGTAGCGCAGGCACTAGCGAAACCATTAGCTGCGCGGTTTGAGGTTTATATGGGAAATATGCAAGAAGGCGCGGAGTCCTTGTCTTCTTAAATTAAATTAAAGCCGACTGTCGGCAGGAAAAGTCAACATCGGCGATGTTTGGCGGGACGCAGAAGAGTGTAGCGAAGCGTGACAATGCAGGAAATCTCATCGGCCGTTCAAGAACCTATTGTGTCGCCTGAAGTAGCCATAGATCTGGCTGTTTGCCTAATTTTCCTTCCTGAAACATAAACAATTATTGTGTAATTTCGCTTATTATTGAACACAAATATTACGTAACGAAATAATTGTTTAAATAATTGTTTAAAAAATACGTCAAATTAATAAACACTGTTTTGCACCGCAGATCTTTGAATCTTTGAAATTATTTAGTTTTGATTTTACGTATTTTACGCGTATTTTCACAATTCATATGGGTTATCCCTTTGGGATTTTTTCGTTCAAAAACCACTGCAAGTCCGCAGAAGGTATTTCGCGCCAGTGCTGCTCGCAGTGTTAAACTCTAGCGCATACGCTTAGCAAGTGGCGCCGAGTTTAACACTAAGCAGCGGTGAAGTGGAATCCTTTTTGCGGATTTGCAGTGGAAAGAATCTCAAAGGGTTAAAAAAATTTAAAACACTTTATTAATTAAAGCGTCTAAGCACTGCACACTAATGATATTCGTCCGAGCCCTGAGCTAGAGAACTTCTCCGAGGTCCTTTTTATTTTTGGGCTAATTTTGTAATATATCAGTAATGCCATGTATTTCAAAAAAAATTTACTTATTACCAAAAAAACCACATCAAAAAATGCTAAAAATTTAGTTTAAATAACATGAAACATAATTTGAGATTAAATGAGCTTTAGAATACTCATTGAATGGCGGAGCTCCGGAGTTCCTTCGGTTTTAATTGGCTGAAGCTATAAAAGTTGATATTGAAGTCTGATATCTACCGCTCTTAAGAAGTCCCGCAATGAAAACCTATAAAACCGAAGTTTTATTCGGAAATCCCGGAAAGTTATTAGGCATTTAAAAACTGAATAGGGTAGCTGACTTAAAATCGGCCAGCCTTAATTTCGGCCACCGGCTGTTATTTTTTCTATGCGCATAGTTTTAAAATAAACTGTGTATGACTAGATAGATGACATCACGATTTATCTAGAAATTGAAAGAAAGAAAAGAAAGTGCGGAGATGCATGGTTCTTTCCCCTGCTCAAAAAATAAAAACTACTAAAATACTTTTCTTTATTTTTGATTATTTTTTTTGCATTTTTGCAAAATTTTTGTCATTTAACCCATTTTTTTTAATAAAGTTTCTTTTTTGTCTTTTTTCTCTTATTACCCGTTAAAATCATTCCCGGGACACTGCATTGGCTTGGTAATCTTATTCCATGTTCTCATCTAGGTTCATAAACATAGTTAAAATTACAAAAACCATAAAATCAATCGATAAAAAAAATTTTGCTAACAACATAATAACTAAATATTATTAGGGTAACTGACTTAATTTCGGCCACCTTTTTTTATTTTTTTGGATAAGTTTTTTTTCTGGTTTTTCCAATCGACCCAAAATTTGGTTTAAAAATCAAACGATAGCTATTTTTGTTATTTCAGTACAAAATTTTATTATTTTGGTTACACTTCAAGATCAAAGTTTTTTTAGTGGCCGAAATTAAGGCGCGAGCCGTTAACTTCGGCCACCTAGAAAAAACTGGCTATAACTATTGCCAAAACGAACAATAAAAATTTTTAAATGTTGCAAATTTATCCTTAGGTATTGTTCTTGGTATAACTTAATTTTTTCCCGTTTGCAAACTTTAATAGTTATTAGAAGACTTTAAATAATTATGTCAAAACCTTAAAAAAGCAAGCTTTAATAACCTTTATTTTTTGTTGAATTGTTTTTTATCTTAAGAAAACGTCAAAAAAGTCAAACGAGCAAAAAAATTCTTTATAAATACGGTAGTACGATGATATTTGTATTAACAGCAAAAAACGCTAGGTTATTTCACCTTAATTTTAGGGTGGTCGAAATTAACGGAATCTTAAAATGCGCTGTTAGTTAAACGAATTGAAAAGTGATTTTAAAGAAAATATCAAAATATGAAAATTAACAATATTGGGCCTCAAATATAAGATATTTAAAGATTATATGGTGCTTCCTTCTGAATTTGATGCAGTTTAAACACAAAGCAAAAATTAAGAAAATCACAAAAAATCACTTTTTGTATGAAAATGTTGATAATGCAGAATAACAAAAATAAAAAACTTTTGCAAAAACACTTTATTCAACATTCATCCAGTTACTTTTGTGCTAATTCTTTTGTGTTTTAAAAATAAGCCAATTTTCTAACACTCTAAATTGGTGGCCGAAATTAAGGCCTGGCCGAAATTAAGTCAGATACCCTAACAATCGGTGGCCGAAATTAAGGCTTGGCTGATTTTAAGACAGATAACTTACACACAAAGTAAACAGACGGCGAAATATGCCGTTTGTGATAAAAAAAACTTGCAGATTCCAAAACACTACAGTAGTAATTAGTGATGTTCCCGGGTACCCCGAGCTCCGGAGATACTTCCGGAGCTCCAGAAAATTGCGCCCTATTTTTGGAATAATTCTTAAATAATTAAAAATAATGCAATAGATTTTTTTCTAGATTAATTCATAGATTCTTGCCATAGATTATTTCTGTAGTTTTTTTCCAAATCCTATTTGAAAAAATAGAAGTAGCTGATGTAATTATAATTGAAAATTTAACTTAAATGAAACTTTAAATGTATTTTAAAGCTTAAATATATTTAAAATTGCTCATCTAACGGGCGTAGCTCACAATTCCCGCCGTTTTAAATAGCCGGAGTTCCAGAGCTGCTGAAAGCACTTTTGGCAAAATTGAATTGAACGGACTTGCATCTGGAGCATTGCTATGTTATGAATCGCTCTGTTTCCTTTAGTGGTTTTTAAACAAAGTAAGTCTTATTCCTGTATTTTATACTTCGTATATTGCGCTAATATTTATAAAACAGGGAAAAATTTTGTCTTTTGTCGTTTTTTGACTTGAAAATTGTAAAAAAACAGGAACTCCTAGCAGGTATTTAAGGGCCTATTGCGTCTGCTAAAGTAGCCACGTATCTGATTTTTTGCGCTTTTTTTCTTCCAAACCGTTCCCAGTAATTATTTCTGTGTAAAAATACTTTCGGCAAAAAAACTTTCGACTTTCGACTTCGATACCATCGGGTATTTTGACATTCGGACTAATTGACCATCGATCAATTTAGCTTGATTTTTAGATTTTGCTTAGGTTTAGGAAAAATAAGCCCGAAGGTCAATCAGTCAGATTGTCAAATTACCCGATGGTATTTTTTACCAGAATGTTATTTGTAAGAAAGTCATATGTCGAAGGAAGTTTTACGCTAGTATTATTACGTGGGGCCCTTCCTAACACATAAGCCGATTGACTAAAGTCACAAAGGAAGACTTTTCTTACGATTTGGTTTAATTTACATGGCAATAGTTAGCGCGTAGCTGATTGACCGTTTCGTATGATGTTGAATCTAGTAAAAGTATGTTAAATATTTTTGCGCGGTTTTCCAACAAAAAATTAAGGTGATTCGACTTCCAAACAGACTTTCGACTCCTGAATATCTCTTATGTGACTTTGGTCAATTATAGAGCATCATTCCTATACTGGTGTCAACTTTTGTATAACATGATATTAACATTATACAATGTCTATTATTATTATAAACTATTAATTTTTCTCGCTTTTCAAGACTCCCGAGCACAGCACACCCCGAAGCTTTGGAGCTCAGACCTGTTTTTGTGCTAAAATCAACGCACCGTATAATTTGGCAAACAATGTCGTAATAATCACAGCGTGATTCATGGATAATTTTTAATATTAAAAAAATTATTAGTGAACGCAAAAGTGGATAATCGAATAAAGGTCTGTTACTATAGGCACCTTGCACTGGAACTCGGTTTATACATGAAGTATGCAATATACATAAGTGTCACCATAATGGATAATTACCGTATCTCCTACTTATCTTTTGTAGTATGCAGATCAACCGATTGAAATTTCGCGCGCTTTGGAGGGTTGATCTGCACAATACAAAAGATAAGTAGGAGATACGGTAATTATCGATTATGGTGACTCGCTATGTTTATTGCATACTTCATGTATTAACCGAGTTCCAGTGCAAGGTACCTATAAAATCTTATAGCTTTAATTTATAACTCGATTAGAAACAGAGGTGCAATTTTTTCAAAACACACTGTTTTTTTTCTTACTCTTCTAATCGAATTTTACGGATGAACGCAGTAACAATAATGTGCCTTTGTTCGATCGTCCACCTTTTGTTCAGTAAAAGCTGTTATTGGAGCCGGTGTCGTAGAATAGATCTTCCCCCATTACAGATCTTCCCCCCCGGAAGATTTATTCTGGTTCACGCCAGAACAGATCTTCCCCCTCAGAATATTTATTCCCCCCTATGTTAAAGCATACAGCAAAAATTTGCATAAAATTCTTAGCAGAGAGGGGAAGATTTATTCTGGTGTTCACTCTAGAATAAATCTTCCCCCTTGTTATAAATCATGTAACAATTATTTGCATACTAAAAACAACATCCTTTTTTTGTTTTTTGCGTCATTTAGGTTTTTTTTCTTTTAATAAAAAAATTCATAAAAAATACTCGAGGTTTCAGATCAAAGAATTGGTAATAAACACAAAAAAATAAATTTTATTTTAATCACACATTTGAGATGTCCGAAATATTTTAAAAAAACTTGCCTTTTTTAAATTAACACCTTTTGATTGTTTTATTTAAAATTAGGATTTCGATCCTATAAAGCTAAAATGTGAACCCTAAGCAAGCCTAAGCAGAAAACTTAAATTCAAAATATTAACCGTTTAAAATATTAAGTAACATATTATGAAAAAAGTTAGAACTCGTAGGAAAGTTTGGCAGCACAGAAAAAATACATTCTGCATATCTTCGAAAAATATCACTTTCTGATTAAAGACAAAAAAACTTTTTTCCTAAGCCTAAGCAAAACCTAAAAATCAACCTAAACAACAAAAAAATAACAACTAAACCTTTAATGTGATAGTTTGCTAAACATGAGAAGGATTTTTCTTTTCATCTGACTTTTGATAAAAAACTACAAACTGCTATTGATACTCACTCATCGTATTTCTTCTTATTTCGATTTTTATATTATGTTTTATAAGAGCAAAGACTTGAAAGGTAAATAATGAAGTGATACTGGGATAAAAAAATGATGGTATCATTATTTCATGTCTTTTTTGTTGTTTTATCTTGTCTTAAAAATGATAAACTAAAAAACCTCACGATATTCATTTAAAAAATATCAAAAAGGCAATTCTACAACCGGAAACCAACACGAACAAGCAAACTCTTTGAAAAACAACGGAGAACTCGAGGAAAGTTTGGCGGCGCCAGTAAAAAATACATTCTGCATATCTTTGAAAATATCACTTTCTGATTAAAGACAAAAAAACTTTTTTCCTAAGCCTAAGCAAAACCTAAAAATCAACCTAAAACACAAATAACAACTTTAAACCTGTTTAATGTGAATAACTGCGAACAGAAGGATTTTTTGTTTTCGTATTGACTTTTAAATAAAAAAACAAACACTAGGAACTCAAATCGAATTTTTATTTCTTCTTGATTTCAATTTTTGTCTATATATTATGTTTTATAAGAAGCAAAAACGAAAGGAAAAAGAATAAATACGATCGAAAAGAAATAAACGGTGTCATTTTTTCATGTCTTTTTTGTATTATACTTTGTCTTAAAAATGAGTAACGAAAAAAAAACCTTTTTACTATATTAATTTTCTTTAAATACAGTCCAATTCAATTAGGCATATTTTCTTACATACTCAAACAAACGAACAAGCAAACGTATTTTTTTACCCGAAAACAAAACTTAATTATATAATGTCAATGCTCAACTGTTTTTTGAATTAACAACAATTAAAGCTAAAGTTATTCTAGCAAAAGACGAAACAAAGTTTCGAAAAAAAAGCCTTATATTAAATGGAATAGTATAAAGCTACAAAAGTCTAAAAACTAAATGCCAGAAAAGACTGAAACAAGTCTCTTTAAAACCTGTAAATTAATAACAGATTTTGTGAAATTTTCAGAAAAACAAAACCGAATAAAAACAATACGTGTAAAAGCTTTAGTTTGCGTTTTTTAACCATTAATAAAACTTAATTCACATAAATTTCTCTCAAAGTGGATTAACTTTTTACATGAGTTAACCAGCTGTAAATACCACAGTATTAGTTAAGTCACACGTCGTAAAAACGATACAAAAAAAGTATAACGCAAGCGTCACAGTAACCATGAAAAATTTCTGTCAAAATAAGTTATCGCATTGCGCATTAAATTTTGTAGTTTATCATTATTTTCGTATAAATCAAAGCATACCGCCGTATAAACGGCTAATTAGAACCAAATATCAAGTTCTAAGTCCGAAAAACATTGAAAAATTCAGATTTAATATAAGGCGACTTTTAATTTAACAAATACATTGACAGCTAATTTGTTTTATGTAATAAATAGAAACATTAAAGAAAAAGTCGCCTTATATTAAATCTGAATTTTTCAATGTTTTTCGGACTTAGAACTTGATATTTGGTTCTAATTAGCCGTTTATACGGCGGTATGCTTTGATTTATACGAAAATAATGATAAACTACAAAATTTAATGCGCAATACGATAACTTATTTTGACAGAAATTTTTCATGGTTACTGTGACGCTTGCGTTATACTTTTTTTTGTATCGTTTTTACGACGTGTGACTTAACTAATACTGTGGTATTTACAGCTGGTTAACTCATGTAAAAAGTTAATCCACTTTGAGAGAAATTTATGTGAATTAAGTTTTATTAATGGTTAAAAAACGCAAACTAAAGCTTTTACACGTATTGTTTTTATTCGGTTTTGTTTTTCTGAAAATTTCACAAAATCTGTTATTAATTTACAGGTTTTAAAGAGACTTGTTTCAGTCTTTTCTGGCATTTAGTTTTTAGACTTTTGTAGCTTTATACTATTCCATTTAATATAAGGCTTTTTTTTCGAAACTTTGTTTCGTCTTTTGCTAGAATTTCAGCCTTTTAATGCATTGAATTCAATGTCATTTATTAAACATATAAAACATTAAAAAATTTACTCATTTTAAAAGAAACTTCATGGTCTCCTCATGATATGAATACAATTATTTTCATATCCAAAACTTCAATGTAATTTTAAGCAGTATACTATACAAAAATTAAGTCTGGGTAACTCCGTAAAAATGTATGGAACCTGAAAGAACCATATAAAATAGTGTGTTTTTCTTCGGTTTAAATTTTTTTAGTTAGACCTGATTTAACCACTTTTTCGGAAATTAGCTTTATTTGGACTTTTGTTTTGTGCTTGATTTTTCTGGATTGATGGTTTATTTTTAAACACAAAACCACACCATTGTAAATGGTTTTTCCAGGTTCCATACAATTTTACGAGGTTACCCAGACATGTCTTTTCTCGCATTAAATTTTTGGAGTGATTGTAGCTTCTTAGTATTCCATATAAAAAAAGTTTTTTTCTGTTTCAATTTTGATAAATTTCCGTCTATTGAAACATTGTATCCAGCAGCGCTCACAAGACACCCAATATTTATTACATTTTATTTTTTTAAATATGTTTATTGTTGCCATATGGCTGCTAAAAGTAGTGGAAAGAATATTTTCTCGCTCTTCCCGTTGAAATTAGTAATTTTTATAAAAAGGTAAGGAATTATAATTTAAAACTAACAAATAACCACAAGAGAATGTGTATTACTGAATGAAGTTACTTAATATGTAATTCAGTAAGGAAAAAAGTGTCACAACAAGTACCCCAGTACTGAATGTAATGAGAAAAAAACTGGTCGTTTTTCACATGAACAGAGGTTTAACTACGGGCAAATAATATTAATCCAGCCAGTGTATTTATTAGTTAAATTACTTTAAAAACATTCAACCACAGGAGACTTTGAGTTTACAAAGAACCAAGCACTGAAACCATCAATGAATCAGTATGTTCAAACAAACTTCAGGTTTTTCACCAAATATATGACATTTTGAGCAAGGAACGTCCTACTTCATCGCCAAAAGGATTAAAGATTTTTGCCATCTTCATGATGGCTATCAGCGACGACTGTGAGGACTTAACCCATTTAATAAGGGGAAAGAGCGCTCCGTCTTCCCTGATTTATATAAAAATACAAAAAACAAATTATTTTTTTCTAAATGTAACATTTTCACCTTTTGTGTCAAAAATTATGTTTTTTAAATTTGCCCTAGAAATTTTACATCATTTTAAAATTTATGCAAATTTTTGAGGGGGGAAGATTTATCTGGTGTTAAACCCAGAATAGATCTTCCGGGGGGAATAACTATTCTGAGGGGGAAGATTTATTCTGTGAGAAATTATAATAGATCTTCCGGGAAGATCTATTCTAGAGTGACCCAGATATCTTTTGGGGGAAGATTGATTCGAGAGCGCACTAGAATAAATCTTCCGGGGAAGAAAAATAGGGGGGAAGATCTATTCTGCGACACCGGTACAACTTGGATTTAAAGTAAATTATAGCTGAAATACAGAAAATCTTAAATTGGAAGTACGAACTGGAAATTTAAAGTTGTGTGTTTAAATGTGAACCCTAAGCCTGATTCATAATTCAGACCTGAGCACTGCCCCCCGGGTTTTATTGGGGGCAATTCCAAAACGGGTGGGGGGCACGGGGGGCAACTGTTTTGAAACAGGGGGGAAAAACAATAAAACACGGGCGTGGCAAGCAAGGAAAAAAAAAAAAAAAGAGAAAAAAATGTAAAAACAAAAAAAAGAAGTAAAAAAAGAAAAAGGGACAAAAAAGCGATATTAAGGTTAAAATAGGTCTAAAATGGTGTACAATGCATAGAAATAGGCTAAGAACTGCAAAATTTCGCGATAATGGCGTCATAATAGGTCAAAAATGGCGCCATAGTTTTAGGGTACTTTTTCATTTTTGGGCGGGGGGGGGCGATAAAACGGGAGGGGGCAAATCCTCCAATAAAGCGGGGGTAGCATTTCCAGACCGTGCACAGGTCTAATAATTTGTTCAAAGTGTACAAGAGACAAAATCAAAACTTTGATTTTAGGTGTTTTTGTCTGTATTTTTGGCATTGCATCCTGATGAAAAAGTATGAAGAATCACGACAGTTAATTCAATGTACACAAAGGTCTTGAGAAAACTTAAAAATAATTTGTATATGACTTTGGTTAACAAAAAAAACAAGATCATAATACACGAAAATAACAATTAAACTTAAAACAGTTTTTCTAAAAGAACAGCTGGTTGTAAATACTTTTTTACTTTCTTATTTTTTCCGGTCTTATACAAATTATTTTCAATTCTTTTCGAGACCTTTGTGTACATTGAATTAACCGTCGTGATTCTCCATAGAAAGTTTTAAAAGTTCGAAAAACGCTGTTACAGATTGCCCAAAACTTAGACTTTATCTTTGTCCTTTGGACACCTTGGGCGAAGTATGATCCGGGCTCAAGCCTATATGAACTGTTTTGCCTTGTCTATCCTAAAACTTTCTCCGCTATCAAAAGAGTTATCTAATGGTTATTTTAATAGGTCTCATCTCAAATAATTTTAGTTGCATTTTATCTACTTATAATGTTTTAGTTCTGCAACTAAATAATTTTTGCAATTATTCTTCAGATATTCAGGAAAAGAATAAAGAGTATAATAAAAAACTAGGAAAAAACTTCCGAGCTTTTAAAATTGAAGCTCCGCAGAACATCACTGTAATTTTCACAAAAAAGCTTCAGGCAAAAAAGATTTTTAGAAGCATATTTTTTCCACAAAACGGTTCATATAAACGATTCTGCAGTTGTTATATAACTAAAGCTAAATTATACATTAATAAAACCTTCGTAATAAACGATCGTTAATCAATTTTAACTCTTAATTAATCTTAAAATTTTTCTAGTCCACATTTTTCATTACAGACTTACTCCAATGTAACTGTAATAAAACACACATTTTTGCTTTTAGAGGATTAAAATTTGTAAGAGCTGGGAGCTGCGCTTAGTTATACGCTTCTTAAATTTTTTAAACATTAAATTGAAAAATACAATAAAATAGAAATTAAACTCAAATGCCACCAGGAAGCGACATTACTTAAACATGCGGAATGTCGCCGGACTGACGTCAGCAGTTCATTTCAAATCTATTTTTAAATAGTTGAAATGGTTAAAATAAAAAAATAATATAAAAATATACCAATTTATATCTGAAAACGTCATTTATTGTGCAAAAAGATATTTAAACAGCACTGAAAAAATTACTTTCTGTCATAGTAAGAGCGTTTTTTACCTATGTTTTATATTAATATATTCATATAGAATAAATATTAGAAATTTTCTATACGATTTTGGTCCATTTTATGTAAATTACAAAATCAACTTATTCAGTTCGCTAGGCTTAAATTAAAAAGAAACCCAAAAGTTTTAATGACACTATAGCTGTATTTTTACCGGCTTCAGGCCGCGTAATAGAATTAATTTAAAATACAATGAGCACTCTCCGGTTATTGTTTTTTTATTTTTTTAGCAATACGTAACTGAACGAGTAATGTACA
>JASAMX010033448.1:0-29799 GCA_030248175.1 Microlaimidae sp. YZB2_3
CCCCCCCAGGTTTAAACCCGGGGGGGGGGGGGGGTCAGTGCACAGGTCTGTATAAGGTTTCCATAATATCTCAGTTATCTTAATTTTTTCTGTGGGCTTATTTTGACAAATTTATCTATAGATTTCTACCAGGACTTGTAATTGATTCTCAATTAGCACGCGAGAAGCTTTGTGGTTGTAGTTATAGTTTTTTTCTAGGTCGAGTGATTGGGTCCAAGAAAAGGAGTGAGGAGCCACGGTCTACCGTTGCCATAGCCCGAATCGCCGAGAAGAATGCCTTTGTGTACACCGGCTTCGAAATCAGCATACAGCTTGCTCTGCTTTAAAATAAAGCTGTCATGTGTTCTGCCAGGCCAATGAGCATACACATGAATAAACTTGCAGTTTTGGTCACAGGCGGCTTGAACATTCAAAGACGTATAACCCTTCCGGTTAAAAAATGAATCCTCCCTGTATGGGCATTTATGAAAAATATGACTTAATTTTAAGGCATGGTTTTCTTAATGTCCATTCCGCATATTCCACAAAAAACTTTTGCTATATGTAATATACGTTTGATATTTACTCCAATTTCAATATTTCAGTTTAACAATTTAATATTTTAACAATTTAACAAAAACTCAGTTGACAATTCTTTAACTTTGTGAGTGTTATATTCTTCTTTCACATTCACACCATGATAATTTGCCCACCAAACATGCACCCTGCGTATATTAAGAATATAAGTTTAATTTATATTGTATAAAAGCTTATTTTTTTGGTGTTTTAACATTTTTAACTTGCAAAATGCATAAAAACCCCTATATTCAAGTTTGATTTGTCAAAAATGCCCTTTCCTTTCTTTTGATACGAAAACCCGCACATGGGTACAGTCCAACGCGCCGATTATTCCAGGAATTCCGCACATAGACTTAAAAGCACTTTGAGTTCGCTGCAGATCAATTCCAGTCGGAATTTTGATAAATTCGTTCATTCTATTAGCAATTTCGGGTATCACCTGCCAGACGATTCTGCATACCGTGGGCTGCGATAAGTCGAATAAGTCCCCTATATTCAACTGATAGGTGTTGCTAGCAAGATACCTCAAAGTTACCAGAATTTTTGTTTCCACCGAAACGGGGTGAAAATTTGATGTAGACTCGATATTCTTCCCAAAAATCTCTGTCAAATACCGAATCGAATCCCTATCAAACCGAAACCTTTGATAAAACTCGTGATCATTATATTTCTCAAATAAATTCACGGGATTCTGACAAAATCTTTTTGCTGCAGGCTCTCTACGTTGATTTATACGATTATCATACATAAGAATACGACGGCTTGCCATTTTAAAACACTTTTTAAACAATTTTAAAATACTTTTTACAACTTAGTGCAACCGATGGGGCGGTACCCACCGCCCTAAGCAAGTAGCACTGACCGATAAGTGCCACTATGCACTTTTTATCAACCACTAAGTGCTTAGGGTGTCTACTGAATTCGCCCTGTCCGGATAGTGCCACTTTGGGCCGATTTTTAAGTGCCACTAAGCGCTTAGGGGCTCTACTGAATTTGGGCTCTGGTATTTAAAATATGCGGACGTACGTTAGGTTAAAATTATAAAAAAACAGACTCCTACGACTTTAAGAAAACGTTTTTGCAAAAGCAAAATATACACCCCGCACAAGTAGTAGACCTGTGTGCATTGCCCCCTTCCCCTCCAGGGCTTAATGGGAGGAGCAATTTCAAAACGGGGTGGGCACGGGGGGTAACTTTTTTGAAATGGGGGGCAATAAAACGGGGGGGGGGCAAGCAGGGGAGAAAGAAAAAAAGAAGCAAAAAAAGAGAAAAAAAGAAAAAGGAAAAAAGGGACAAAAAGAGCGAAAATGCGGTGTAAATAGGTCTAAAATGGCTTGAAATGCATTAAAATAGGCTAAAAACTGCAAAAGTTTCGCGGTGATGGCGTCATTATAGGTCAAAAATAGCGCCATAAGTTTTGGGTACTTTTTATTTTTTTGGGCGTGGGGGTGCAATAAAACGAGAGGGGGGGGGGGCAAATCCTCCAATAAAGCATTTCCAGACCGTGCACAGGTCTGAAGTAGTGTGCCAACAGGGGGGAAGGGAGCGGCCGCCCCCTCCTCCGAAACCTGGCGAAGCCGGATTTTTTCGTAAGGGGAACCTTTAGTTTTTTAAATTTTGGGAAAGAGAAAAATTTTTTCTTTAATATTTTATACAGAAACTTTTTTGACGCTTTCCAAAAGCATATAGTCAAAAATAAAATTTTCCCCGCTTGGCGGGTAGTTTAAATTGACAGTTTATCTTAGTTTTTCGATTTCAAATCAATTATGCCGCTCAACAGTTAAGGCATACATGTTAAATAAAACTACTATAAACACTATTAATCTTTTGTTAACATTTTAAACACATGTTTTAAATGTAAACGGATAGAAAACCTTAAATTTTGTAATAAGCATCATCTGGAATAAAAATTTTTGGTGTATTTTAGCGCCTTAAATTACAAATTTTATCCAGACCGGACCTGGCGCCCCCAGACCCCCCTCCCTCAGGGTTAGTATTCCCCCCCGGACCTCCCCCCGAAATGAAATCCTAGGCACGCCACCTGCAGACTGCACCCGCAGGATTGGGGCGAAAGCTAAAAAATATTATATCAGACCAGACCCGTGCACAACACATCAATAATAACGTTTGAAGATCATGGATCAGAAGGTTAAATTGGAACATTTCCAAGGTTAAATTGGAACATTTCCTAGCAGCCAAAGGAACAGCGAAGAATGGACTTAACCGAAGCAAGAATCTGTTCCACAACAGCAAACAAAAGAAGAAGCAGGGGAAAAGAATAAAAGAAGGGAAAAAAGGGAAAAAAGCGAAAATTAGGTAAAAATAAGCCTAAAATGGCTTAAAATACATTGAAATAGGCTAAAAAATGCAAAAGATTTGCGATGATGTCGTCATCATAGGTCGAAAATGGATAATTTTAGAGTACTTTTTCATTATTTGGCGGGGGGTAGCAATAAAACAGGGGGCAAATCATACATGAGCACGGGGGGGGTTAACCTCCCCCCCCCAAATTCTGAGAAAGGGGTTTAACCCCCCCCTCAGAAGGGGGGGGGGAGAAAAAGTTAACCCTTCCCCCTCCCCCCCCCCCGAAATTTGGAAAAATGAAGAAAAAATGTCTTTAAAATAATTTCTAACTGCCTCCAAACTTAAGTTTTGAGGTCAAAATGAATGTTTTAAGCAATAAAGAGCTCAAAAATGCGATAAAAAGGGCTTTTTGACCTAAAATTAGCGTTTTTTACCTATTTTTCCTTCAAAATCGAAAAACGATATGGGTAAAATGCACTCCAGAAAAAAAAACGATATAGGTAATTTGCGTTTCTCGGATTTTAACCCTCCATAATTTGGGGTTTAACCCCCCCCCACTCCGGACTAACTTGCCCATGTATGGTGCAAATCCTCCAATAAAACGTGGGGGGGCATTTCCAGACCGTGCACAGGTCTGTTGAAGTATACTATAATTTTGTTTGTTTGTTTGACACTGTTAACATTGTTAACTATATTATTTTGCAGGAGGTGAAACCGGGTCTGAGCAGTTTTGCAGAAGCGCCGGGCGGGGCGGCGAAGAGCGTGCGACACTTATTAGACGCGGCTGCGAGGCGAGTTCCGCCTTCTCTCTGGGCGGACACCCCATTGGCTCTCAAGGCAACGGCTGGACTCCGCCTACTGCCTGACAGCCAATCGGAAGCCATCATTAGTGAGGTGAACTTTATTTGCTTTTGTCAGGCAATTTGCTTGTTTGTAAAGATTGTTCCCTTTTTCTGGGTATGTGCGCATTATATACACATACAATGGCATTCCTACCCTCCAATATCATGGTCCAAAGCTCGGGCCGTTTAAAGCGGAAAGATCTTCCCAGCTCCGCCCCCTAAATGAACAGCTTCAAAGAAAATGTTTCGAGACATTTTATTCGCATTTACAAGATATTTTATTTGCATTTTTTTTAATTTTGAAGAAAAGTTTAGTTCACAAGAAATGTAATCAAAAATAATCTGTAATAGTGGAGTTTTTTATTATTTGTAAAATCCATATAAAAATAAGGCGAAGCTCCAATGAACATCGGTATTACTCATACTTTGTCTTTAATCCTCGTAGTTATGGCAGGGCATAATAGTTTCATGACGTGAAATTTAGAGCAATCGTTAAAGCCTCGCGTTATGCTTGTAAATTATTTTAGCTCAATGCAACTTTTAAAAAGAATTTGTTTATTTATATATATATATATATAAATGGTTTTCATATCTATGCATTGCAAGCAAGCAAATAGTGACGTTCATGTTCCCCAAAGCATCCCAGCAGCTACGCTTCTATTTTTGAGCTAATTTTCAAAATAATGAAGTAACCAACCACCTGCCCTCCTTCCCCAGCAATGTTGATCATGATACACACAGACCTGTGCACGGTCTGGAAATGCCTCCCTTTGTTTTATTGAAGGTGTCCCCCTCCGCCAAAAAATGAAAAAGTATCCTAAAATTATGACGCCGTTTTTGACCTATGATGACGCCATCATTGCATTTTTTGCAGTTTTTAGCCTATTTCAATGTATTTTAAGCTGTTTTAGATCTATTTTTACCTTATTTTCGCTTTTTTTTGTCTCCTTTTTCTCTTTTCCCTTCTTTTTTTCTCTTTTTTTCTTCTTTTTTCTCTTTTTTTCTTCTTTTTTCTCTTTTTTTGTCTTTTCCCCTGCGTGCCCTCCCCCGTTTTATTGCCCTCAAAACAGGGGGAGGCATTTCAAGACCGTGCACAGGTCTGGTGCATACATGAGCATGGGGGGTTAACCCCCCAAATTTAGAGAAGGGGGTTTAATCCCCCACTCAAAAGTGGGGAGGGAGAAAAGGTTACCCCCAAATTGTGGAAAAATGAAGAAAAAATGTCTTTAAAATAACTTCTAACTGCCTCCAAACTTAAGTATTGAGGTAAAAATGAATGTTTTAAACAATAAAAAGCTCAAAAATGCTATATAATAAAGGTCTTTTTGATCTAAAATAAGCGTTTTTTACCTATTTTTCCTTCAAAATTAAAAAAATGATATGGGTAAAATGCACTCCAAAAAAAAAACGATATCGGTACTTTGCGTTTCTTGGATTAATTTAAACTCCCCCCTAATTTGGGCTTTAACGCCCCACTCCAGACCAACTTGCCCATGTATGGTTTGGTGATGCATATATTGTGATCTCGTCTGCATATGTTATGCGTATGTTTGGTGGAATGTCTGCAGTATAGATGTGCGAATAATGTGGGTGATAGACAGGAGCTCTGTGCTGGGACTCCTGTTCTTATAAGTTTTTGTTTTGATTTGTGATTGTTGCATGTGGTGTATGCTTTGCGGCCTTTGATGTAATTGTTTATGAATTTTGTGATTGTTGTTTTTACTTGTGTTTGTGCGAGTTTGTGTATGAGTCAGGGCTGTAGCCAGGATTTCAATTGAGGGGGGATTTTTTGGAAGGTGCTTTATAGGGGCCCATAAGGGGGGTCTGGGGGGCGGGAGCCACCCAGCGGGAAATCTCCTTTCCTCTACTTTTACCTACACAAAATCAATCCCACACAGACAAAATACACATCACCAAACTGCCCGCTATACAAAACACAAATGCACACAACACAACATCTTTTCACATGGACACACATTAACAAGATCTTGGGACCAGAGGACCTTTGGGGAAATCCCGCAGCGGTTGCTGATCTCCTCCGAGAGTGGGAAAAGGGGTGAGCAAGGTGAAAAACGTGCCGGATGGAACCAACCAGGGTTAAACAAAACTGGTTACTGAAAAAGAACAATATCATGCTTATCTGCGTTAATTTTTCCTTGTCTGTATGCTGTAATTCAGCGGAAATACTGTTTCAGCTAACATTTTTGCTGGTCTTTGCGCTGCTAAGAATTTAGGGTCTCTATTTAAGTTTCTAACTAGTAATCTTCATCGAGAACAGCAAATATTCGTCCTATTGTCTCTGTGTCATGTCATGATTATTATTATCATCATTATCATTGATTCATTATTGGTTGATTTTAGATCAAAAATCTGTTCGCCTCTTATCAGTTTCTCATCAACGAAGAATCGGTGACGATAATGAGCGGGACTGATGAGGGGATTTTCGGATGGTTCACGCTCAACTTTCTTTTGAATCGAATCGAATCCGTTCTAGAAAAACCGGAAGGTATGTATAACAATATTGATTCCACACCGATTTAGAAGAAATTGGTGTAAATTTTGGCCAAGTTGCTAACATAGGTACTTCACGTTTTTGTGCAATTTGTTGTGTGAAAATTAATCAAAATTGAGTTGTAAACGATTTTCAACTTTTTAAAACTCATTATTTTATCCGTTTAAATCAAATTAAAGGCCTACGACCTGATTCTAGTAGGAAAAGTTTTGTTTAATTTCACTAAGGGGGAACGTTTATGCTGGTGTGTTTGTTTGTTTGGTAAGCACGTTCGGGCACTGTTATAATGGCCGAAACAAAAAAAACTACTCCCCCAGATCTGTGCACTGCCCCCTCTGTTCACTGACCTGTACTCCTCCAGACCTGTTTTTTGAAACGGGGGGCATGCAGGGGAGAAAGAAAAAAAAGGAGGGAAAAAAGAACAAAAAAAGCGAAAATAAGGTTAAAATAGGTCTGAAATCGCTTAAAATACATTAAAATAGGCTAAAAATTGCAAAAAAGTTCGTGATGATGGCGTCATTATAGGTCAAAAATGGCGCCATAATTTTAGAGTACTTTTTCATTTTTTGGCGAGGGGAGGGCAAATCCTCCAATAAAGCGGGGGGCATTTCCAGACCTTGCACAGGTCTGACTCCTCTAATATTTGGGAGGTGTGCCTGAAGTTTTGAAAATAATGCGGTAGTGTCAAAAACGTAACAATCAAATTTGATTACAGACATAAATGTGTTATGGCTTGTGTTTCAGATGTGGAGCAGACTAATGTGACAGCGGCGGCGTTGGACCTCGGCGGGGGCTCCACCCAAGTCACGTTTCGCCCCCTGGCAGGGGAGACCCTCCCCGCCGCACCCGCGGAATTCCGCAAAGAGATCCGCGTTTTCGGACAAACAGTACCACTCTACACGCACAGGTATGTAGGTGGCAACTGCACATTTGATTACATTTCTTTGTACAATTGAATTCAACTTAAATCAGTTTACTTTGCATTTTTAAGATTCAAAATTTATTTAACTATTATAAATATTGATTTTCAGTTACTTAAACAATGGTTTGGTGGCTGCACGATTGGGCGCCTTGGAGCTAAACACTCCCGAAATATACCGAAGCAAAAATAGTTTGTCTAGCTATTGTCTTCCCCCCGGCTACACTATGAAATGGAACTACACTCAATTGTGGGACATCAGGTTGGTGAATAACACGTAGCTGGTACAACCGAACGAGGTCTAGGGTTCATGAAAAAGTAAATTTTTTTTTCAGACCTGTGCACGATCTGGAAATGCCCCACTCCCGGAACTTTAGCGGCTGTACTCCCCGCTCTTCCATGCACAAAAAAGTACACAAAAATTATGGTACCATTTTTGATCTAATATGACGTCATCATCGCGAAATGTATCATCATCATCTGTAGTTTTTAGCCTATTTAAATGTATTTTATGCCATTTTAAACCTATATTTACTTAAATTTTGCTTTTTTTTTGTCCCTTTTTTTCTTTCTTTTTTTAATAAATAGTTAAAATTGATAGCAAAATAGGTGAAAACTGACGCATATTAATTTTTTTAGCATTTGTTTCATTTTAAGCAAGGGGGCAACAAAACGTAGGGGGTGGATAGGTCCAGCCACTTATTAAGAAGGAAAAATTTCCAAACACTGCACAGGTCTGTAGATGAACTCTTTCTATAAAAATAATTTAAACAGTACGATAAGAATGTCAGGTTTAACTTATTCTGTGAAAGGCCTTCCATGGTTTTGTTAGATGTCTACTTGGAATGGCTTAATTTTTTGTATGCAGACGTTAGTCTTTCCCCAAATTTTAGCGGAATGTTGGCAATTTCGAGATTTTGTGGGTGTATTAAGAGACCATAGGTAAGCAGGAAGGCTGGGATGTTACCCCAAAAATCTCGAAATTGCAAAACCACCTCTCCCCCTAAAATTTTAGAGATACCCCAAGTACTAACAAAATTGGGTATTTGAAGGATACCCGAATGATATTTAGGAATTCCCCCCCCGGCCTTAAAATTTGGGGTGTCGGGGTATACCCTGAAATGTTACAAATCATGTATATCCAATCCACCCCATAGGTGGGCGGCCTCTTGGATTTTAGGAGGGGGTATACCCGACCCGGAAATTTGGGGAGAGGGCTTCCCAAAAAAAAATTTTGGGGTATACCCCAAATAGCTTTTTTAGTACTGGTGGGACCCCCAAATGTTAGCGGGGGGTGTCCGGGGTACCCCCAAATTTTAGGGATGAGTCGTTGGTAGTTTCGAGATTTTTGTGCGGGGGTTATAACCATAGGTGGGCGGGCAGGGGTCGGGGGGGTTATACCCCCCGAAAAAATCCCGAATTTAGCAAACATCACCCCTAAAATTTGGGTGTACCCTGGACACCACCCCCCTATAATTTCGGGGGTTCCATTCAAGGGCGTAGCCAGGGGGGTTATGGGGGTTGTAACTCCACTTTTGTGCTGGCAAAAATTGGTCGAGGTAAAAATTTAGCAATAGGGAGGTGGGTCCAGGGGTGGGGAAGGTAACTTAACCGCCCCCCTTTTGGGGTGGCGGAGGTAAAATTTTGGGGGTCCTAAAACAACAATTTTAAAAAAATTTTCCGCGCTTCGCTCCGCTCAGGGCTCCACATTTATATACCTTTTTACAACGTTTAAGTGATGTTTCTAATGAATTTCAAAGACAATTTTTGAAATATTTTTTTGTGCTGTCGCACGAATTTTAACATTGTATCTTTTCAAACCTAAAATTTTTCAAGTTTAACTTAAAAAAACAATGCAAATAACAGCAACAAATTTTACCCTTTTTTAATGTCTTTTTTACGTTATTTTGAAAATTTGGAGTACAACCCCCTCCCCTTTCGAAAAATTTGTATGGAGTGAACCCCCCCCGTCTTTTTGCGAATTCCTGGCTACGCCCCTGACTGAGAGCCCCAAATTTTAGGGGGGTGGAAGGGAAGTGTCCAGGGTACCCCCTAATTTTAAGAGGGTGTCAGTAGTAATTGAAATTTGTGGGAGGTATAAGTATAACTCCCCAACCCTTCCCTCCACCTGCCCACCTATGAACGCAAATCGTACACAGAAAATTGCAAACGCAAAATCGTTAACGCATAGTTTAATTCCATTTTAATAAGTGAAGTTGTTTACAGAGGATCTAGTCGCTACAGTGCGGAGGCCTGTCTGGCCCAGGTGCGGAAATTCGTGGAGGCCAGTAGCATTCATGCGCCTGAGGAACTGGCAACCAGGGACATTTATGCCTTTTCCTATTTTTTCGACAGAGGCCTCCAAGCCGGCTTGGCCGCCTCCACCAACGGAGGCCGCACTATGGTTGGAGAGTTCAAGAAGGCGGCCGCTAAAGGTACTTCTTCTTTAACTAATGCAATAAATGCTCTGCTTTCACAGTCACTCATTTTTTAAAGTTCAAATTCAGAATTAATATTTTTACTTGAATCCATTATGTTTCTTAATATAGTTACAGACCAAAATTTTATACTGGTGCTGGTATCACCCCAGAACACCATTTTGTAACATAATATGGAATGTTGAAAACTCCAAAGTAAATTTTAAGAGACTGCCAATGTCCACAGTTTCGAGATTTTGCGAGTAAACTTCTCTCCGTGCCCATCTGTGCTTAAACCCCACATAAAACTTCGTACCGGTACCCAACCCATTAGAAATAATATAGTATTATGATTGATTGAATTGAAAAATTTAGTATAGTTTTTTTTTATTTTCGTATTATAGTATTTTATAATAATAGAGATTAATTTAGCCTGTCGGGAGACTCGATTCGGTCCGGAGCACTGGCGACCCTGGACGTGTTTGGACTTGTCCTACATCTATTCACTCCTCCGTCACGGCTACGGGCTCCCCGAAAACAAAGAAATACACGTTAGTTTTGTTGTTGCATTGCTTGAAACTTATTTCCCCTATATACAAAGGGCAGGCGCTAAATGCCAGTTTAAACTTATCCATGGTAGTTGTACCTATGCATACTTTAGCAAAAAATAATTTTGATTATTAGCTTCTCTCTTATTACCAATGGCGTAGCCAGGGGCGGCTGTTGTTGTTAGTTAGCATAGCCAGTTTCCCCGGCTGTTGTTGTTAGTTAGCATAGTCAGGTGATTTCCTCCAGAAATGCTGCTGCCTTTGCGGGTTGAAGCCATAGGTGTTCTACTTTTAATGTGGTTGAATTTTTGGTGCAGTTGAAAAGGTGGTGGACATCATGAGGTTTCTGGTTGCATTTTGTACTCATTTTTAATTAGAGAGTTTATTCTGATTTTGTATGAATTTAGATGATGACAAAATCCGGATCTTAGTTGTGACAGGAGTGTTCTTGATTTTCTTGGAAGGTGTTGTTCACTTTGATGTATTTCATGGGGTTTGCTTTTTAACAGAGGATTAGGTTGGAGTTGAGAAGAGATTCTTTTACAAAATAGGTGTGAATGTTAGTCTGGATAGCTTTTTCAGTGAGAGTTTGGTTAAAGAAATTTTCCGCTATTGGACCATATATTGATTGGAGAGTGTATTTCATTTCTCGTGGCCTAAATTTGTTCGCTGTGATTTTGTTGGATGGGTGCGTCTGTTTCATAGTCTTGGCGAGAAATTGTGTTGCGAGGAGAGATGTGTGGTTTTCGATTGGTAGTACTTTAGTTTATTGATGGAGATGAACTAGTTAAGCCATTTTGTGGCAAACAGTTTCTATCCTGAGGGCTGAGTTTTGTGTTGATTGGAGTTTCTGATAATGGGATTTAGAAAGGTTTGGTGACCATATTGGTGTTCTATAGTTGAGGATGGGTCGCCCTATAGCTTTGTATGAGGCTACTATTGTTTCTTTTTGTTGTCCTTGGCTGGTCCCAGCTAGGGCTTTGACGATACTATTGCGCCTAGATGCTTTGTTGTTGAAGGTTAGTTTTGGATCGAAAGTGACACCTAGGATTTTGGGGTTTTTGTTGAGCGGAAGATATTATGCTGGATGGTATTTTTTCCGCCCTTCTAACGCTGAACGTTGGATGAATAAAATAAACCGACTGGTAAAACGCGCAGCGGAATGGAAAAAAACAAATCTTATAAATTAAACATTACGTACAAACTATTGATAGCAAAAATATCAACATTTTTTTAAAGAAAGCATTATTTAATAATGTATCATAATAGAATCTAGCTTGATTTTCAGGTTAGGCTTAGGAATAATAAATTTAATTAAAACTAAGTTTTGATTATTTTTTAAAGCATTTTAGGCAAAGGCATTTTAGGCATGCAAAATTTTCAAAAGGGGGGGTTGTAGGAGGTTGTACTCCAAATTTTCAAAATACCGTTAAAAAAACATTCAAAAAGTGTAAAAATTTTTGCGCTTCGCGAAAGTGACTCTTTTTGATGTTATTTGCATTGTTTTTTTAAATCAAACTTGAAAAATTTTAGGTTTAAAAAGGTATAACATTAAAAATCGTGTGACAACACGAAAAAAATTTAATAAATTGTCTTTTAAATTCATTAGAGACATCATTTAAAAGTTGCAAAAAGATATATAAATGTCGAGCGCTGAGCGGAGCGAAGCGCGAGAAAAAAAAATTTAAAATTGTGCTCTTAGGAGTTAGGACCCCCAAACTTTTACCTCCGCCAGCCCAAAAGGAGGGGGTTTACAACCATAGGTGAGAACGGTCGGGGAAGCTAGGGGGGTGGTTACCCGGATTAAATCGAATTTTGAATTCTAGGAGGGGGGTCCCAGGAGAGTCCGGACCCCCCTAGCTTTTTAGGGGGGGTCGACCCGGGGTGCGAAATTTTGAAATCTAGAGGGGGGTCAGGTGGGGTCCGGTGTCCAAAGCAAAACAGTTTTAAACCATAATAACTTTAATAATTGTTCTTTTTATAGGATAATACTACATTTTATTGAATAAAAAACCATATTTATGTATAAAAAGGGTGTAAAAGCATGAATATGAGATGAAAATTCACGTTTTTGGAAGAAAATTTAGTATAAAAAAGGTACCTAAAATTTTCCCGAGGAGGGAGGGGGGGTCAGATTTTAAAATCTAGAGGGGGGTCAGGGGTAAAAAATTCGGAAATTTGGGGGGAAGGGGCCCCCAAGATTTTCGTCTAGGGGGGTCCCAAAATTTCGAGGCTAGGGGGGGTGGACCCCACCCCGCCCCCCTCCCCCTTTTTCTCACCTATGTTTACAACCCCCATAACCCCCCTAGCTACGCCCTTGTGCAGAATGCATTTTTTTCCTAGCGCCGAGATTTGTTTCCATATTGGCTATCTTGTCTCCAGTAGAGTAGACTGTGGTGTCCTCAGCATAGGAGACGATTTTGACGCCGGCAGGTGGGGGAGGTATGTCCGTATGTGGGGGGGGGCGGCCGGGGCACGCCTGAGCAGGTGGGCCGGGGGGGGGGGGGGGGGTCCCCCCCCCCCCTCTGGGGGGGTACCCCCCGGGGGGGGGGGGAGAAGTAACCCCCCCCCCGGGAGGTATGTCCGATATGTAGAAGTTAAAGAGAGTTG
The DNA here is from genome assembly GCA_030248175.1 of Microlaimidae sp. YZB2_3. NCBI lineage: Eukaryota > Metazoa > Nematoda > Chromadorea > Desmodorida > Microlaimidae > Microlaimidae sp. YZB2_3. Next base: position 12,711 of record JASAMX010033448.1, read on the forward strand.
GTGAAATGACTGAGCCTGGAGGCACGCCTGTTTGTACTATCCTGGGTTTGGAGATTGAGTCTCCGAGAGAAGTTTTGTTGAACCACTTAGCCACCTGATTAGATAAGCTGGAAGTGTGCTGTTTACTATCTTGCTGATTAAAATGTTTATGCTGATGGTGTCAAAGGCCTTGGTAAGGTCCAAGGCTGCTACTATTGTTCGTTTGGGTGGAGATTTTTGGTTAAAACCGGTTGCTATTTCGTTGGTAAGTTGAAGGAGAACAGTATTTGTTGAGTGTTTGGGTTTGAAGCCGTGCTGATCTGGGTGGTGTTGTAGATGTTAGAGAAGGATCGGTTGGATTATTTTTTCAAAAACTTTTATAGCTGGTCAGAGAAGTGAAATTGGTCTGTAAGAAGTAGAGATGAGGTGAGGTGATCCTTTCTAGGTTTGATAAGTGGTATCATAGTTGCAGTTTTTTAGATTGTAGGTATGCTATTTGTTTTTAGTGATAAGTTGAACAAATCAGTTAGATATTGAATGCCGAGAGGACCAAGGTTTTTAAGGTGGAAAATGGTTAGATTGTCTGGACCAAAAGCTTTGGAGTTGTTAGATGATTTTATAGCATTTTCTACTTCTGTGGTTGTGATATTTTCAGGTTCTTGATTGATTTTTTTTATTGTTTCTAATTAATTTTCGATTTTCTTTAGGTGTTTCGAAAGGTTTGTTTGGAGTAAAATGTTTATTAAGTTGTTTGCTAGTAATTAAGGGTCGTTGATTAAATTTCCATTAAAGTTCATTGCACAATTTAGGGTTGGTGACTGTTTGTTATACAGTGATTTAATGGTTTTCCAAAGTTTAGAGGAGTTGGTTTTATGGCTGAAACTTTCCAGATATGAATGCCATTTTTTGGCAGCGTTGGTGCGGATTTTGTTGTGAATTTTTTGGTTGAGCTCTTTTATTTGGTTTAAAAGTGGGTTAGTTTTGCGTAGGTTGTCTCTTTCGTTAATAAGCTTTATAGTTTCTGAAGTTATGTTGGCTTTAAAATTGTTGTGACGAACGGATGGTATGTGGTGTGAAGAAGCTTTGATTAATATATTTCTAAACCTTTTTTCATCTTTTTTACTTCTGTTGGATCTGAGATATTAAGTAGTTTTGTTTCTATTTCGTTTTTGTAGTTGGTCCAGTTGGCTTTGTTGAGGTTTGTGAAACTTTTCCTGGTTTTTGGCGCTATTGTCTGATTGGTTTGAAGGCTGACGATGATTGGGGGTGATCAGAACTCAGTGTGGTAACCGTTTTCCAGTCCGAGGAGGTGAGTAGTGAGTCTGAAATGAGGGAGATATCTGGCGATGTTGGTTTTTCCATTTGGAGTGATGCGTGTGTTCATGTTTAAAGATGCCATGTTCGAGTTGTTGATAATGTTTGCAATGTAGTTGTTGTCCTTTGCCAGTAACCAGTGTTTCGTGGGTGTCTGAGGGGCGGCAGCCCCCAGAAATGGGAGGTCTGGGGGACGAGAGCCCCCAGCAGGGTCCGGGGGGCATTGATTGCCCCGCGGGGGAGAAAATTTTTAATTTAAGGTGCTAAAATACACTAGAAATTTCAGATGATAATTAATACAAAATTTAAGGTTTTTTTATCCCTATACATTTAAAACATGTGTTTAAAACGTTAATAAAATGTTAATACTATTTATAGTAGTTTTATATAACATGTATGCCTTAACTGAGCGGCAAAATCGATTTGAATTTGAAAAACTAAGACAAATTGTCAATTTAAACTACCCGCGAAGCGGGGGACAATTGATTTTTTGACTATTAATATGCTTTTGGAAGGCATCAGGAAAGTTTCTGTATTAATATTTAAGAAAAAAACATTTTCTCTCCCAAAATTAATAAAACGTAAGGGTCCCCTCTTAAGAAAAAATCCGGCTTTGCTGGATTTCTTCCCCCTGGGCACGCCACTGCCGCCATTGAAATTTCTGTCTTTCCTGATAGTTGTATAGTTGGGAATTTTTGGATCTTTGGGTTTTGGTGAGAGTTTGGTTTCCTGGATGGCGTGGCGGCTATGTGAATGTTGTGATTTTCGAAAAAGTTTGTTAGTTCTTGCAATCTGTTGGAGATTCCGTTGGCGTTAAACTGCAGAATATTTAAGGTAGAATTTTTTGAGTTTGTATTATGATGTGGAGAAAGTGTGCAGTTGTTACATGAAAAACTTTGGTTGTATTGTTTTAGACTTTGTAGGTTGCTGCATTTTAGATGCACCCAATTGTTACATTTAGTGCATCGGACGCTGTTTCTATTAATAGTTTTATTGCAGTTTGCACAAAAATATGGCATCTTGTTGGGGCCGGGGTTTGGATGGATGTCTCCAGACAGAGTCATCAGTTTTTTCGGCAGCCATTTTGGCCGCCGATTATAGAAAAAGGATGTGAAATGTCGCAACGGCAGTCAGCAGTGGCGAAGATCGTCCGAGTTGACTGGAAAAGATGTAGAGTTGTTGACCATTTTCATTGCTGGATCTAGGCAGTGTCGCTGCGTGGAAGCCTCTCAATCTCAATTGACACCGCTGTTGTTTTTCATAGCCAATTGTTTTAGATGATGTCCTCCAGGAACCTGACCGCGTCCACTGGTCTTTCCCAAAGATCTTCTAAAACTGAGTGTCGTTGGATCTGGATGTTGGGGGCATATAAATAGGTGTTTGACGTCTGCAATGGGGGCATTCGTTCATAATAGAATCGTTGATTCTGGTTTAAGTTGAATGAGTTGAGACGGTGCGGTGGTAATGTCCGGATCTAAGTTGTACCAGGAAGGTTCTGGACTTCCTGGAGACAGGGACGTAGCCAGAGTTTCATTTTGGGGGGGCGGATTGTAGTACAAAAAAAAATTTCGGGGGGGGGGGGCTCCGCGTCCGCCCCCCCCCCCACCGAAATTTTGGGGGGGGGGGCGGAGCCCCCCCCCCTTAATTTTTGAAAACGTTAAAAAAGCAGGGATAAACGTAGATAAAGCTGTATAATACACTGTTTTTGGCCTAATAACCTATTATCTAATGTTTTTAGCGGTAAAAACATGTTTTCTTAGTTAAAAATTACATAAGCACACATTGGGAGAGCCTGGATTTTACAAAAAAGGAATTTAGAGACGTTAGTTTCAGACCGCTTGGCTAAACCCACATTGTAAACCAAAGCACATGAGCAGCATCTCGGCTCCATGTTTTCTAGGGTATCTACCTATATGAAAAAAATCCGAGCCAATGCTATAGGCGGCAGGAAAATTTAGGAGGGGGGAGGTACATAAAACAACCAATATGATTGTTTGTTTTGCTTTCTGTGTAGTACTTATTACTTATAAAAATTATTGTACTAACTTTGAAATAACATTAGCATCAGGCAACATAATAACGAGATATATAGGTATGTATACTATAGAAAGTGACATTTTTTTTGCTTTTTGGGGGTCCATTGGGGTACTAAAATTGTTTTAAAGTTTGGCGCCGAGCGATTAGCGAGTCGCTAGAAAATTTTGAATTTTTATCCTCTAAATACCCCCAAATTTTACTATCTGGCTACCATTTCGGGGGGGGGGGGCGGCCCCCCCCCCCCGCCCAACCACTATCCTTATTTTTCCTCCTGTCCGACTGTTTCGGGGGAAGCGGCCGCCCCCCCCCCCCGCCCCCCCTGGCTACGTCCCTGCCTGGAGAGTTGCTGCTCGCTTATGTCGATTTTTGGCGGTTTTCTTTTAAATAGCGCCTTGGGCTGAAGTTGAGAAATGTTTTCTTTGACAAAATATGATTGGATGTTTGATTGGATGGTTTTTTTTAAGGGGCGTGTGGTTGTAAAACTTTTGGCCGTAGGCCCAGGGGGCGGCCGCCTAATACGATGACAAATCAGTGTGTTGCGCAGGTTTCTATATTTTTATTTTAGTTTTTAAAACTTTTCAAAAATTCGCCACCCTTAGAAACTCTTTTTATGCTAAGTCCCTTCTGCGGAAATTAAACCTGGTTATAATTTTTATAGCTAGCTAAAAAAATTCGAGGTATGGAGACCAGCTGGGCCTTAGGAGCGGCTTATCACTTGTTGAACACTTATCACGACCTCGCTGTTAACGGAACATCCAGAGGCCTCACTTTCTGCGCTTACATATGCACAAGGTGAGCTGACCCGTTAAATTTTAATTAGTTTTTTAATCCTTAGGAAGACTAGCGGAAGGCGGAAATTACAGTGTCACCTTAAAAAGCCTACCCCTCCTTTAAAAAACTTACAAAGCAAATACCCCAACGCCTATCCTAGATTTCGGAAGGAGGAGAAGAATGGTTAAGTAACCCCTTCTCCCAATTTAAAAAAAAAACAAAGTAAAAGTTTTTTTAAATGACTTTCAACTAGATACCTTAAAACCAAAATAAGTGTTTTAAAGGTGCGGTGCGTAGTCAAACTTTTTGTCTTCGATTTTGATATTTTTTTGTGAAAATCTTACCCTGCCCTCAATAGTCCAGAAAAATTTTTTCAACAAAATATCTCCATTGGTTGAAGAGTTATGACCCCCTACAAATGACATTTTTGACAATTCTGTACGTGAAAGATTGCTCAATGAGTATAACGATATACATAACAAATTATGCATTCAAAGAAAGCGGCTACTTTCTACTCCATTTTAATACCTTGATCGTTATGATTGGTGCAGTATTTGTCGAGATATTGCGTTTCCAGTACAAAAAACCTGCGATTTTTTCGCTGAAAATAGGAAATTACGGCAAAAAATGTAGGGCGAAATTCATCAAATCACCGCCGTCGTTTGGGTTTTTTTAGCAAAAAAATCGCTTCTTTTGGTACGGGAAACGCAATATCTGGGGAAATACTGTACCAATGGGAAATACTGTACTAATCTTAACGATTAAGGTATCAAATTAAAATAGAAAGTAGCCGCTATCTTTGAGTGCATAATTTGTAACTTAAATCGTTATACCCATTGAGCAATTTTTCACATAAAAAATTGTCGAAAAACGCCATTTTGGGGGGGGGTCATAAATCCTCAACCACTGGAGATATTTTGATTGAAAAAAATGTTGTCCGCTATTGTGGGCAGGGGTAAGCTTTTCGCAAAAAATTATCAAAATCAAAGACAAAAAGTTTGGCTTCGCACCGCACCTTTAAGCAATGCTCAAAAATGCAAGGAAAGGGGCTTTTTAATCTAAAGTTTGCGTTTTACCTATTTTTATTTTAAAATCGAAAAACAATATGATTAAAATGCGTTCCTCGGATTATAACGATCCTCCCCTCCCGAATTCGAGTTTAACCCCCTCTCCATTCGGGGACAATTTGCCTATGTATGCCCCCCTATGCTCATGTATGCCCCAAATACCCCTTTTTAGAGTTTTAAGGACGGGCGGGGACCCCCTAAATTTGGAGGGGGGTGTCTAAATTTGAAAGGGGAGTGTCGGTAGTTTCGGGATTTTTATGCGGTAATTTCCCCCCGACATATGCATAAGACCCTCCCCCGTCTCCGGTCCACCTTATAATAGCGTTAATTTGTTTTAATTATTAAAATTCACCGATGGTTTTTGTTTACAATAGAATTTTGTTTTTATAGGTTGTACTCTGGACTAACTCACTTATTGTCTTTTTTCCAACTACTAGCCTGATACGGGCCTCATATCAATAAACTTTAGTCTCCACTTAGCTTTCCGCCATAGGCATGTGAATTGGATCATGGACATGTGTTATCCATGGACGGAATTAAGTCAACCATGGACATCGTAGTGATTTGTAGTACTGAAAATGGATTTCACCTTGAGTCTGTCAGTAACAATGGACTTTTGGTGCTCGTACCAGATTTTTAGGACAAAGATTCGTTATTTCTTATTACTGTTTAGGGGTGTGGATTGTAAAAAAAAGTTTCAGGTCGAAATCGTAGCTTTAAGCATGTTGTTCTCAGTTTTATGCCTTGTTTTGTATTTACCCCGTTGTTTTTATGTTTTAGAATTAAGACGGCTGTAAATACGAGTTAAAATAAAGTTAACGGGTGATGGTGCAACACAGGTAGAGCATCAATTGATGACATTGTAAGGCTGAAAATTACAGGTTCAGTTAAATTAAATCCCTGTATCGCCCATTTATCTTTAAAAAGATTAAATTATTTTTGTATTCTTCCAAAAATCGCTTTATTTACCCTCGTATTTCTGGACGACACATACCTTTAATTTAACCGGAATCACTTACGTCCCAAGTGCAGCTTTGAACTCTCAACATAAACTATTAGTAGTATTCCAACCATAAAATGTGTTTAAAGCCTCCGCTTCAATCACTTATATCGAATAGCTTTGTCGTTCGGACGAATATAGCCTACAACTTATTAATATGATTAAAAATGATTTAATTAATTTTAGCATTGTTGTTGAAATATATTACGTTTTAAATAATTTTGATTTACAAAAATTCATCATTTTTTTTAAATATGGATCAGGAGCTTGGAAAACTGGAGCTCCGCTTTTAATTGCTGTGGAACATCAATCACTAACAATTATTGTTCATACAAAAGATATTAATGCACTGGCGAAATAACGAATGATAATAATCAGATTGATCTCGACGTAAAATGGGATTTATACTAAATTTGAATAAATTATATAAATATAAATAAATAAATTACTCAGCTAAGTGCGTTTATATAAATTACCCAGTCACTCTAAAATGTCATTACTTTGGGAGATTTATTTTGTCTGCCGAAGCGTAAAAAATTATTAGTTAAAATAAGAATAGTTAAAAAGGTCTATAGAAAACTTAGAAAACTATATCAGATCAGGATGTTGTAGCTGAGACTCATAGCTAAAACCTGGTGCAGTTCCCTTCCCCCTATGTCCTTAATACGATCATTTTGTTTTTTCTTCGTCGTACCACATCTTTTAATGTGAATCATGCCAATTTAGAGTTTTGTTATTTTTTTAGTTTAATTTAGTGTGTAATCAAATTGAGTTTTGTTAGCGTGTGTGCGCGTTTATGTATGTGCGTGCGTACGTGCGTGCTTGTTTCTATGGGTACACGCGCATGTCCGTCCGTCCGTGCTATATCTGCGTGCTTGTCTGTATGTGCGTGCATGTGTGCATTACGTTTGTGTCGTGTAGCTTCAGAGCTTCTCCCCATAAATATTTTAATTTTTTAACTCTTTAAAAATTGTAGCAGACCTGTGCGGTTCCCGGAAATTTCGTCTTCTACATCTCGTCTTTCAACATCTCGTCTTCTACATCTCGTCTTCGGAAAACTCGTCTTTTAAACATCTCGTCTTCGGAAAACTCGTCTTTTGGATGTGATTTTGTAAACGCACTTTTCAAAGGACAAGTTTCTCTTATTTTTTGACTAAAACAATGCATTGAAAACCTTTTTTTACCTAAGCCTAAGCAAAAGCCAAAAATCAATTAAAATTTTTATCATGATAAACTTTTATTAAATGATTTATTCAAAAAACTGAAAACCTAAGCCTAAGCAAAACCTAAAAATCGAGTAAATCTTTATCATTGTAAATTTGTATTTAATGATGCTTTTTAAACTGAATAGTAAAAACCTTATTTTTTTTCCTAAGCCTAAGCAAAACCCAAAAATCAAAGAAAATTTTATCATTGGGGTCGAAACTCGCATTTTTGAAAGTACGTTTACAAAATCGCATCCAAAAGACGAGTTTTCCGAACACGAGATGTTTAAAAGACGAGTTTTCCGAAGACGATATGTAGAAGACGAGATGTTGAAAGACGAGATGTAGAAGACGAAATTTCGGGACACCGACCTGTGCACAGTCTGGAAATGCCCCCACCCCCGGAATATTAGTGGCTGTGCCGTACCCCCCTTTGTCGAAAAATGAAAAAGTACCCAAAAATTATGGCGCCATTTTTGACCTATTATGACGCCATCATTGGAAAATTTTTGCAGTTTTTAGCCTACTTCAATGCTTTTCAAGCCTTTTTAGACCTATTTTTATTTAAATTTCGCTTTTTTGTCCCTTTTTTCCTCTGTTTTCTCTTTGTGTCTTTTTTTTTCTCTTTTTGTCCCCTTCTCCCCTGCTGCTTGCTCCCGCGTGCCCCCCCCAATAAAACCCAGGCGAACAGTGCACAGTTCTGTTCTAGTATGATAAAAAACTATACAAAATAATATGTGAGATCGAAATGGAATTACTTTTAGTTATTCAGGAAATTCGTATCTCGAACTCCGAAGCTCCGAAATCGAATTTATTCACTTGACTTCGATTGAAAGCCGCCAGAATTTTGGGAGTATACTCCCTCCTTAAATTGCGGCAGGGAATATACCCGTATACCAAAAATTTCCAGTAAGAGTTTCTCCCAAATATAATTTATTATAACGTTTTTGTGCTGGGAACCCTCAAGCTTTAGGGGGGTAGTTTCCGGGGTACTCTTAAATTTTTAAAGGGATATCGGAAGTTTCCAGATTTTCTATAACCCACCCAACCCCCTTCCCTGCCTACCTCTGCCTGAGAGAATCTAGTATAATGCAGAAATATATTAATTTATTTAAATAGGTAAGGATATTAAATTTGAATACCGCTATGGGTTTTTTAGTTAATATCGGATATTTAAATGAACAATGTTAGATCTGGTGATCCAAAAAATATTTTGTTTTATTGACCGTGGTTTATATTTTGCTGGTTTGTTGTAATAATGTAAATGGAATGTAAATTTGTTCTAACTAGGACAAGAAAACAAAAAACAGGCTCTTACAAAGCCTGTCTGTCTGTCAAATATTTAAATAGATTTGGGTGTCGTTTTACAATATTTTCAGTCTACCATACGTTTTAATAGGTAAATTTGTTGGGCTAAACATATAAAATAATGATTTATAACACGTAGAGTAGCTAAAATCCTTAATATGAAAATACTTAAAATACGCTTAATAGATATTCCTATTGCGCCTCTAGTTTTATTTTGTTTTCTTGATTTTAGAGTCCACAGTTAGTTGGTGCAAATTTCTCAGTTATATAGTTGATTTGTTATAATAATTCAGATTTTATGTTTGGGAATTTATAGCGGGTATATAGTTTCTGTGACCTTATTAATAAAGTTCTTTGCTGTGTTGCGTTGTTTTATTACATAGGTATCACAAACCTGTGCAGGATCTGGAAATGTCCTCCCCTCTCCCCTGTACTAATGACTCTGCCCTCTCACCCCTCCCCCCAAAAAAATTAACTAAAGAAAAATGCGCCATTTTTTTACGAAATTTTTTTAGTTTTTAGCCTATTTTAACGCATTTTAAGCCATTTTAGACCGATTTTTACCTAAATTTTGCTTTTTTTGTCCTTTTTTTCCTTTTTCCCCTGCTTTCCTTCCCTTCATTTAAAAAGATTGTCCCCCTCTGCCAATAAATTCCCCGGGAATGACAGTCCACAGGTCTGGGTGTCATGAAAAATTATGGATTTTTAATGGGAGAATAAGTTAACATTACACGTAAATAACACTGCAACTTTACATCACAATTATAAGAATTAAACACTTATTTGGGATCGCGGTTTTTATTTCACTAACATTATAGCAATTTGGTTTTTATAAAAAATTACATATTAGTAAAATGAGGCGGTAAACAGAGGCATCAAAAACCTAGAAAAAGCTTTTTTTAAAACATGGGAAATTACTGTAAATAATAAAAAAAGGATTCTGGCTCTCTATTTACTATTGTTTCTTACGAATAATTTTTAACCAATTTAAATTTTTAAAAAACTTAACCATCAAAATCCCCTGTGGGGCCTATTTCATAAAGATTTCTGTAATTGTAAATTAATAAACGCATTTAATTTCTTCTTGTTTTATTAATTAAAAAATACGTACGTAACTGTGGAATTTGCGGAATTTACAAACATGTAATTTTTTAAATTGTAAACGCAATTTTATTAATATACTCTTGAATTAAAAATACAGAAGAAAAATAAATATGCGTTGATTAATTTACAGCGGTAAATTAATTACATGCATTTTTTATGAAATAGGCCCCTGGTGAATATGCGTGCTGCAGCATAAATTTCTATATGTTAATTTTTTTCAAAAGTTCAAACCCTTTTCGACATTTTCTAGGGTCGCATTCTGACGCGCGGTTAAAAGTTATCCCGGGATAACTTTTTTTTTTTTACATGCTAAGGATGCGAGTGAAAAACCACTTTTATCCAGGTTAAAGTTGGAATAATTTTTTTCATTTGTTTTAAGGATAAGAATTTATCCAACTCAAGAGGTGGGTAAATATTCTCCCGTAAGATTATTTAATAAAAAACGTGCATTGACTAAATTTTTTATTGTGCGCGAGAAAAAAAATGTATATAAAAAAAATTCATTGCATTCATTTTCATTTCCATATGCGGTAGTCTTATTAATTTACAATATATATTATTTTTTTATTTTCATTGGAATGGATTTATCGGGATAAATATTTAAGTGTTTTTGCAGAATGCTACCCCTGGACTAACCTTTCAAATTCTTCATAAGTGAAATGAAACAAAACCCCAGAAAAATGTTTTTTTTTCCAGCTATTTTGGCGGAAAAAATTTATTGTCCAATAACAAGTTGCATATGCTCGTGAAACAATGGTGGTTTAATTTACAATAGAAAATATTTTTGTTGCTCCTCGACTAATATCTTTTAGGTGCCAAAAATTTTAAGACAGTTTAAAAACAAAAAAATATTTCAAGTAGCAAAGTCCGATAGCCCCTTGGTAAAAATAAGCTGTCCAGAGTAAAGATGTCAATATTGTTTTTTTTTAAATTGCGAACCCCCTTCGGACATTCTTAGGACCATAAGCTTGCGAACCCCCTTTGGACATTCTTAGGACCATAAGCTTGCCAATAATATCCCATTTAGCTTTATTTCTAATGAAAATACATTTTACACCATAAAATTTCCATGAAACATTTTTTTCAAAAATTCAACCCATTTCCGACACTCCACGAACTATAATTTTGTACACTTTTGACACTTCATTTCGCCTAGTGATTGGAGAACCACTCTTGGGGAAAAGCGTTGTCTAGCCTTAATAAGATTTCCATGTTTATCCTTCCAAAAAACCGTGATACTCTGACATTCTCTTGAGTAATAAATCTACAGAGACAAAAACTTCAACAGAATAGTCCTTAAATAAAAGTAAAACAATTTTCATATTTCATACCCTATTTCAAGTTTTATTAACCTTTAAATCGCTTAATTAAGGAGTGTTTGAACTATATTTTGTACTATCCCAGGTAACTGATGTTTCGGCCAAAAACGTATATATTATGTCTAAAAGCCCGATTGATTGATAAGCGATCAATAAATTTATTTTTATATTATTTTACAAGTTGTATTTAGGTTAAAAACTAAAATTTTGTCACTTTGAAGTCTTCAAAATCTGCAGTCGTTCCCTCACCATAAATTTGTATAGTCTATACAAAAATGACGCGGACTGGCGACAAAACTCGAACTTTGAAAGGCTATATCTCCATAACGGGGGGTAGAATATGTACGGAACACATCGAAACATAGCTGAGACACTTTGTTGTCTTTTGAAAAGGTTAGAAAAAATTGTTTTTCTATGTTGTCATCACTACGGTCAAAAAAACTGTTCCTAAAAAAACAAAATTTTTTTACTAGTACGATATAAGAAACGCCGCTTGGTATGCTGTTGGAACATACTTTTTCCAATTTTTTCTAAAAATTTGAGCAAAACCCACTCCCTGAAAATTTTTTTATGATGCGTTGAATACAAATTAATACACTGCAAAAAATAGTTTTGTTTTGCTTCCTGCTCGACGTGTGTAAAATTTTGATCATATTGTTATATATTAAATGTTCGCCGTTATTTATCCCTTATTTTTGACCTAAAAATTGTTTTTTTTCGGGGGTGATCCCCCGGGGGCTATGGGGGCCAAAAATAAATGCTGAATTTTTTAAAATTTCTTTTAAAAACCATAAAAAATGTAGAATTTATCACATGACAAATTTTAATATATGGTTTGTGTAAAAAAATGTTTGATTATTATTAATTTTTGATTAAATTAATTTTGATATATCGTTTGTTCTTATACCAATAAAAAAGTTTTGTTTTTTGGTACGAGGTTTTTTTCACCGCATCTGCCGTAGTGATAAGGTCATAGAAAAACCTTTTTTTTTAATCTTTTCAAACAATAGCCAAGTGTCTGAGCTATGCTACGATATAATGTTTCGTACATATTAATTTTGTTGTGTTTAATTATGGTGCTCTTATCTTCCTTTCGGCTGTGTTGATGATGTCATTGAGAAACATTACTTTTTTAGTTTTTATCACTGGTGGCCAAAAGCGTGAGCTATTCACTGATATTAGCATCGTGTTTTTGACATATAACATTTTAAATTTGACGTTTTTTCGCCAAACTCAATCTTTTTTTAGCAATTCCTTTAATTATACAGGAAAATAGCCCCTGAATAAGGCGCAGTTTTAAAGTTCCATTGACTTTTGGAGCCTTAAAGCTGGTATTCCAGCAAACATTACCAGTACTTTCGACGTCTCTGGTACGCGCGTATTTGCACAAACTTGACACGTTTAAAAAATTTTATCTGCCTGTGTCAACATACTAAACTTAAACTAATAAATTTATCAACTGCAAAAAATAAAATTTTCAAATTTAGTGTAAAGGCTCAGCTATTTGCATGTGTTTGTGTTTATACTTATCAACACAAATAAAATCACGTGATTTGTGATTGCTATTGTTATTCTTAAGATTTTTATTAAATTTATTTTCAGATTCGCACTTTAAAAATACATACTTGAAATTTTTCTATGATGGTTTTTTTTTAATATTTGTGTCGAGACTAAGATTAACGTGTAAAAAAATGATTATTGAAACCGTAGATTAGATGCAGAAACTAGAGCCGAGAAAAATTAAATGATAAATTTGATGGGGAAACTTAGAGATAACTTGTAATTGGTACAACAAGCTGAAAATAGAGAACCTGTAAAAAAATGAGGAACTTACAACCAAAAGTGAAATCTTGAAACCTATGCCTTAAAGGTGCGGTGCGGAGTCAAACTTTTTGTCTTCCATTTTGATTTTTTTTTGTGAAAACCTTACCCCTGACCCGAATAGCCCACAAAAATTTTTTCAACAAAATATTACAAGTGGTTAAGGAGTTATGACCCCCAAAATATGACGTTTTTCGACAATTCTGTATTACGTGAAAGATTGCTCAATGGGTATAACAATTTAAGTTAAAAATTATACACTCAAAGAAAGCTGCTACTTTTTACTTAAATGTAATACCTTGATCGTTAAAATTGGTGCCGTATTTGTGGGGATATTGCGTTTCTTGTACAAAAAACCCGCGATTTTTTCGTTAAAAATACCAAACGACGGCAGCGATTTTATGAAGTTTGCCCAACTTTTTTTTCTCCTCGCTTTGTGTTTTTAGCAAAAACATCTAGGGTTTTTTGTACGAGAAACGCAATTTCTCGACAAATACTGTACCAATTTCAACGATCAAGGTATCAAGTTAAAGAAAAAATAGCCGCTTTCTTTGACTGTATAACTTGTAACTTAAATCGTTATACCCATTGAGCAATCTTTTACGTACAGAATTGTCGAAAAACGCCATTTTTGGGGGATCATAACGCCTGAACCACTGGAGATATTTTGTTGAAAAAAAAATTTGTGGGCTATTGGGGGCAGGGGTTAGGTTTTCACAAAAAATTAATAAAATCTAAGACAAAAAGCTTGACTCCGCACCGCACCTTTACCCGAAAGCTTTTTTTTTCATTCTGACTTCGAGCTCCTATTTCGAGCTCTTATCTTCGGTTTTACGTGGTGCTTTTGTCTTCCACCAATATCATGCTCCGGAGCTTTTTGCATTTTAATTAGAGGGAGCTCAGGAGTTAAATTAATCGGCTTATGCGTGATTCTCGTGATTTTAGTGGTTACTTAATGAGGGCATTTTTTAATCCAGCAAACAAATAGAGCAGCACGTTGGGTTTATTTTTAATTATGTTCCCTTGAGATCGGAGTTTCAAAGCGGAGCTCCGATTTACCGAGCTCCTGATAATCATAATGCAGGGCAGGCACAAAACTATTTAAAGCCCGTTTGGCTGAAACAAAACGAGTTAAAAAATCTTTTACGATATTTCATGTGCTATCAAACTTCTGATGATCCTACTCCCAAATATAATGCTCCGTAGCTCCGATCATTAAAAGCGAAAAAAATCCTGAGTTTTCACTTTAAAATAAGTTATCTAAAGCTAACATCACTATTTAAAGCTGATTCAGCATAACCAACCGAATCGATGGGGTGGTTAGAAAGTTGATTTGAAACACACAAATAGATGCACAGATGAAACAAAACGCCTGCTTATCTTTTGATAAATACCCGTTACACTGGTTTTACTGGCGGGAACACACAAATGAAAATGTGGCGTGTTCTATTCATTTTTAAACTCTAAAACACGATTCGAAACGCGTTATTTACAAGTGCCCTAAAACAGAAAATTGGGCACATGCTAAATTTTTAGAAATATGAGGAGAAAAAATATTTGTTGGTGAAAATATCTCTATGTTAGATTTAATTAATTAGGTTTAAAAAATGTAAATAATTTAATTTGAAGACGAAAAAATTTATAAAAACTTTTTATTTTAGTAAAGTGTTTTAATACTACTATAAATGTTAAATAAATAGATAAATGTGAAAGCAAAAAAGCACGACATTTTAAAAAGATAATAAATAAAAATTAACAAAAACTAGAATATTTGACAACATTACGTGGAAAAAAACGTCATTTGAGTGTTTTATGTTCACAATTTTTTTGCAGTTTGAAGCTTGACAAAGTAAAAAATTGTAAACACAAAATGCATTCATGAAATTTTTCAACACGTAATATTGAAAAAAAAAACAAATAATTTGATGTTTTAACATGTAAAATTATATACATCTTTGGACTGTACTAAAAAAACATTGAAAATTTGACAACATTACGTGAAAAAACACATCATCAAAGAGTTTTACGTTTGCAGTTTTTTGTTTGCAAATTCACTAAGAGCATGTTAGAATAATGTACAGTATTACATGAAAAAATTATTAGGTAGATTATTCCACAAACTGTGGATTATTTTACAGGTCAGAGTAAATTTTTTAGGGTAGCTTAATTTCGGCCACCTTTTTTTAGATAAGTTGGTTTCGGCTTTTCCAATCAACCCAAGATTTGGTCTAAAAATCAAACGATAGCTATTTTTGTTATTCCATTGCAATATTTAAAAATTTCCGTTACAATAAAAGATCAGTAGAGGTTTAAAGTTTTTACTTTATAGTGGCCAAAGGCAAGGTTCGTTCCGTTAACTTGGGCCACCCTGCAAAAACAGGCTATAACTAATGCTGAAATGAACAATTAAACTTTTTGAATGTTGCAAATTTATCGTTCAGTATTGTTCTTGGTACATAACTTATTTTTTTCGTTTACAAACTTTTATTTAGCTTTTTAACAAAATACACTTAGAGCTATCATTTTAACATTTTAGAAATTGTTATTTCACCCAATAACAGTAATCATAATTATAAACTACTATTTTGATAAGCAATATTGTTTTTAAACTTTGATGTTTTTTTTTAAATATAATATTTTTATTTTATTATATATATATTTCTAGTTGGTCCTAGAGGGGGTTTAATTAAACCCCTAATTAGGGAGGGGTGTTAAAATCCGGAAAACGCAAAATACCCATATCGTTTTTTTTTCTGGAGTGCATTTTACCCATATCGTTTTTCCATTTTAAAGAAAAAATAGGTAAAAACGCTAATTTTAGGTCAAAAAGCCCTTTTTATTGCATTTTAAAGAAATTTCCTGTTTAAAAACTTTCATTTTGACCTCAAAACTTAAGTTTGGAATCCGTTTAGAAGTCATTTTAAAGTCATTTTTTTTTCTTTTCTTTCTTTCAAAATTGGAGGGGTTAACTTTTTCTCCCCCCTCCCACTTCTGAGTGAGGTTTGGGGGATCCTCCTCAAAATTTGGGGGGAAAAAATTTAACCCCAACCCCCCCCCCCCGTGTCGTGCCCATTTTTGCATCAAACCCTTGGGGGTTAATCTTTTCGCCCCCCCCACTTCTGTGTGGGGGGGGGGGTTTAAACCCCACTTCTCAGAATTTGGGGGCGGGGGTTAAGCCCCCCCCCCGTGCCCATGTATGGTATGAACTAGCCTTTATTAACCGTACTGTTTGCATTATTGTTGAAAATAACCCAACTGCTTAATTTAACCAATTAAAGCAAACAAATCTGATGCCTAAATTTCCTGCATTTTTATTTCTAGTCGTCAAGATGGAACAAGGGTACGACATGCTGCAACCACCGGGTCCAATAGATCTTCATCATAGCATCAGTGTAGAAGAGTCTGGTATTGAAATGTGCCCTACCGAAGTTAGTGTTGCTTTAAGCAAACAATTTAGTGTATTTAGAAAAAAATATTTTGTCAATTAGCACAATAGAAAAAATTTTTTTTTTTGATTTAAAGGCATTAACTATAACACTGGTCTATACAATTTGTTTTTTTAAGGCAGAGGCTCCAATAAGTATACCAGAGGGTGGCTACGCTTTGTTAAACAGTGTTTTCACAGATCCGACTCGCTCAAGCTGGTATCACAACAGGTGGCATTTGATACGTACGAGGAACTTCTTTGGATGGGGAGTAGTTCAGTAATATTTTAGCTCTTAATGTAGCATCCTCGACTTTATTACTTGATTTTTTATAAGTTTAAACCTAAAGAATTTGCGCTAATTTTTACAACAAAACAAAGTCAACGTCAAAATTTTAGTTATGGTATTTGTACTGATTAAGTGTAAAAAAATGCTGAGCTATAGTAGGAATTGAATTGAATTGCATAATGGAAGATTTTGCTTGGTGGAAACTTTAGTTTCATAATGAATAATAAAACTTTTATTCCATTCCAATAATTCCAATAATAAAACTTTTATTCGTTAAAACTTTTATTCCATACATATTGTAACGTTTTGATACTTCACATTATCATTATCAGACATGATCTAAAATGCAGATAAAGCAATTAAAGCATTGAAAAATACTTGGTAAAAGTAAAGCTACGGATAAAATCAGAAAAGTAAAACATACAGATAAAACTAGAAATAAATTGATAAA
>JASAMX010033450.1:0-10991 GCA_030248175.1 Microlaimidae sp. YZB2_3
TAAAAAAATTACATTTGGATATTGGCAAAAGTTGGGAGACATAATTATTAGAAATTTGTTTTTGTGTTGATAAACGGGGAAACATGTTTGCAAGTAAGAAAACACTTAAAAAAGAGCATTTTTTAGCTGCGATATTTGGCAATTTTGTAGTAGAATTTTAACTTTTAAAATATGTTTTTCTAACATGATAATCTGGAAATTCGAATAAATGAACGTTTAAAGCTTATTTTTTCGAAAAATTTTTAATTTAAAAGTTTGTTGCTGCCAGCATACGGGCTTGAAATGCTTCCAACTTTGAAATTCGTCATTTTTGACAGTTTTGCAAGCTTAATATTAGGTTTTATAGCCACGAATTTGAGCTATGCTCCGATATATTCCCGTATATATTCTACCTCCTGTTATGGAGATATAACCTTTCATAGTCTGAGATTCATCGCCAGTCCGCATCATTTTTGTATAGACTTTAGTGTAATAAATGAAACAATAGATTCTCCATTATTTTGAAATCTTAATTTTTTTCCTTCTAATATAAAAACATTTCATAATAAGCATAAAGCGTTCAGATTGAAATATGTTTTTATTTGGTGGTAATTTTATAAATTTATAAAATTATACAAATTAGTATTTTAACCTGTATTACTTTTTGTTTCATTTTTTAATATGTTCTTAATTTTTCGCTAATTTTTTTAAAACAATTTAGTTCTTTGCGTGCAAAACAAAATTTTATTTGTTTCTCACGACCAATTTATGACTCCTTGATTGCATTAAGATTTCGAAGGTGAAAAAATGGGATGGAGATCGCGTGCGTAGATGATCATTTTTATTATTTACACTAAAATTCTATTGTTAACATGGTTGCAGCGTTTAATAATAAAGTTAAAAAAATAGAATGTAATGTTCTGATAAATTTATTGCGCTAGTAAAAACTAATTATCAGCTCAAGTAGACGAAAAATCAAGATACTCAATGTGAGGTCTTCTAAAACTTTACACTGTAACACACGATTAGTTGCGAGAATTTTTGCCGGGGGAAGTATGTTTATATTGATTTTGACAGTTCATTATTCCACCTGTCAGAATTTATTAGCAAACATGACTGACTGAACAATACGCCTTGATTTGTGACGTTCAGTGTCATCATACAATACAACATTTTGAGCTCTTAAATATAATAGTTTTTACTAAAATTAACAATATATAGGGTATATACACAGTACACAAAGTAAAAAAAAGCAAACCAATTATTTTTTTGTGAATAATTAAACTTACACCTTGAATACAATTAATAAAATATTCATTAAATATTCATGAACATAAAAATATTAAAAAAAAATCAAAATATTGAAATATATTAAATTTTTTTATTTCAAAAAAGATATACGTTCGCAAGGCATAAAACTTAGAACTGAGTGTCAGCACAGCTAAATAGCACACAGAACTAACAATTTTTTTTACTAAATTGTAGGAGTATGAATTGTTTCAGTCAATTTTGCACTCGATTTTTCAAACTTCATTGAGCAAGCTTTCGTTTTTTATGCAAATTAGCACGATTTTCTGTTTTTGTAGTGCTGAAAAACTTCACAGGTCACAGTACGTGTTTTTTGATATCAAGAAAGCGTAATAAATATTTTGTATATTTTTGCGGAATTGTAAAAATATGATGTATATACAGTTGCACTGTTTATGTGTTATATTATTTATATTTTTCAGTATTTTATCCTTTTTGTACTGTAAAGACTTTACTTCTGTAAAATAAAAGGATATTCGAAATTTACATTGAATTCGTTAAACTTAATATTGCCAAAAAGTAATAACACAATAAAGACTGGTTCATACACTTATGACAAAACGTCCTTTGGACAAAGTCTAAAAGACAAATACAGCGTAAAAACGTCCTTTGGACTTGTCCAAAGGACAAAATCTAAAGGACAACGTGCTCATAGTTTCTTGTCCTTTGGACCTTTCCCTTTGGATTTTGTCCAAAGGAGAAATTTTAAGTAGCATTCATACTTCGTCCAAAGGACGTTTTGGATTGTCCAAAAGACGTTTTGACTATTTTAAAATTGTCCTTTGGACTTTGTCCAAAGGACGTTTTGTCATAAGTATAAACCAGCCTTAAAAGTATGTGTCTGGTATTTAAAACGGCGTTTATTATAAAATTCGTTTGGAAAAGGAAAGCGTATGTGTTACTCAGACCATTTTTTTAAAAGTGTGCTTCTAAAAGACACGCGTCTGTCTCCAATCAAATTCCTGCAACACACTACTTGATGCCCCAACGGATATTTTAATTATATTATAAAAACTTCAATATTGCCATTGTACAAGATGCACATTGATACTAAAAATAAACTGAGAACAGTAATTAAAATTATTTAGTTAAAGAAGTTTTATGTTCAGCACTTAGCAAAGCCTCAGCTGTTATGTGTGTGTGGGTATGCAGCATAGGAATCACGCTAAATGTACAAGACAGCAACTTAAAGCATTTAAAAATAATTCTACACAAATATAACCAAGGAAGATAGATAATATTACACCGTTATTTCTGATCATAAAGAATTACTGTCTTTTCGCACCGAGCCAAAACTTTTACGAAAAGCATTTTTTTACAAATTTAGCGCTTTTGAATAATATCTTTTGGTGAAATAACTACTATATCACATTAAAATTTATAAATTATGTTTAAAATTAAGTTAGTTTTTTTTATTTCATTGGGTCTTTTAAGTTTAATTTTTACTGTCTCGGGATAAGGATAAAAATAAAAAATTAAAAAAAAATGGCAAGTGTGAATCAATTTATCTTTAAACAAAAAACGTCAGAGACGCTGTACGTTTTGTTACTGTCGCCCATGTTTCCTTCTTTTTAAGATGATAAACACTGTACTTACAGGCAAACAGGGTTAAGCATCGGGCTTAGACCACAAAAGCAGAAAGGTAAATTAACAGGGCCGGGAAATGTGTGGGAGGCTAACTACTCCACCTTTTTCTCACGCGTTGATATGTCTTTTATCTCAAACGACACTAACACTTTAATCTTTTGCACTGTTTTTCGTTATATTTTAATATTAATAAAACAATGCGGTCAGAAAATCAATTTTATAAAAATTTAAAGTTTGGTTTTTTTTCACTGTGGTTGTAATAGGGTTAAATTTGAATTTTTTTGCTAAAATTAACTTAAGAAAACATATGTACTGTTTCTATCGAAATTATAAAACCGCACACTGAAAATGTTAAAATGCTTTCGGGAAGAGTCAAATCAAAAAACAAAAAGCTTTTTTAAAGAAACCCTTTAAAAATATACTTTGAAATAACTTAGCATGTTGAAAATGACGCGAAATTTTTGATAATATGTCCCTTTACACTAAAAAATTTATTAATTTCGGTCTGTGAATAAACGATTTCTGAATTCGAAGAATCTCCGCGGATTCTATTTCTAATTATTTTAAATGGCTGAAACATTACTGAAAATAAAAAAAGTTACGTTGAATTTAAAATTATATACTATTGTCATAATTTTTACTTATATTTGAACTAAATGTTTAATATTCAGCTTATATTACAGAAATAATTGAAATTTATTGTAATTGTTTAGTGTTTTATTTTTATAATTCTTTAATAAAAAATAGAAATAAAATGCCAGTTATGTGATGTAAAATGTCGCTTCCTGAAGTGATGATTCACAACTACTGGCTAGTAAAAAAATTTTTATGATGTAAATTCAAGCCCATATGGTGCAGTGGTAGCGCAACGGACTGCCTGAAATTTCAAGAAAAGGAAACCCGGGTTCAAATTCCGTTGCAAGTAATTTTTTCCGTCTCCAAAAAAACAGTAGTCTTATATCGCTTTGAGATATGAGTCGCCAGAATTGGTACCCGTACCGTGATTTGAACCCTGGTCTCTTTTCCTTGAATTCCACTTGAGTCCGGCGACATAATTTCAAATTAATATCCATTTACAAATTTCATGCAAAACTTTGCTTGTTAAGTTTTTGGCACTTACAGCCTTTAAACTCCTTTTCGTGAATCTATTTTTCACAGAAATATGCAAAATCGTACTGATTTTGTAAGTATACCTTAAATGGAACCATAAATAGAAATTAAGCTCCCATTTCCGGCTCCAAGTTCTAGTTTTAGGTTTCTTGGCTTCCAGTTCTCCAATCTACCAACTGTGTTACCAACCATTGACTCGAGTTATTGCATTTGTTTTGGTTTTTTCACAATTTTTCTTGGGCGTTTATCTCTGTTTTGAGGGGAAAATTTGTATTTGAAACAAACCAATCCAGTACCGTGTGACTTGTTTATGTTATGTGGCTTTTGACATAAACTAAATCTACCATAGGCAACAAAATATTTTAATTATTTTTACAAAAAGTATGTCTTTTTGAAAAAAAATTGGTTTAAACATGTCCCAGAATAAAAATTTCCGTATGGGTGACAAATTCCGTAGCTCGGCGCTACCTCGCTCGAAATTTTTAATCTTACTGATAAATGGTCATTTTTTCCTTTTAATTATGTTTTGATACAAATTAAAAGAAATAGAAACAATTAAAATTTTATTATTTTTGTTTAAAATCTTGAAACTATAATAAAACATAAAAAAACAAAAGTAAACTATATTAAAATAAAAAAAGTTTTGTTTCAATGTTAAATAATTTCTAATCTAATATTGTGGGTGTGGTCACTAAAATATTTTTGAAGTAAAAATCTACGATCTTAGATCAAAAATTAAAACTCGAGCTTTTTTTAAAGTAATATTTCGAAAACGGTGTTATTGTAGCAACTATTGAGGCGCCCTAAAACTTTTTGAAGTCCTGTTTTTTAAAGCCAAATCCTGTTATAAAATTTAGAGGATTAAATGTGTTGAATTTTCTAAAGTTTCATTCTGTGAAGAAATAATTTGTTTTCTTTGTATGATCAGAACGTTGTCTTATACACAATGTTTTAAATGTAAAGTACTTAATCTTTATTTTTAAATAACATTGTGTGTTTGTTCGGTAGTTATGAATTGTAAATTTAATATAGCAACTTATTTTTCTCAAATGGAGCAAAAATTAGCATAAAAATTTTTGTTTTAAAAAAGGTATTAACGTTATTTTTTTAAATTTGGCTTAGGCTTAGGTATTATTAGCTTTAGCCATTTTAACTTTCGGCTTCAAGCTTTCCAATTTCAGGTTCTCAGTTTTCTTGGCTCTAATGGATTCTAAATCAGCAAAGAAACGGCCGGCCAACAGGAATAGTGTTTGAAAAAAAAAACAAGAGTTTGGAAAATTTAACAAAATACCACTCGTTATTCCGCTTTTACATTTCGTGAACAATGTACATAGGAAAAAAATTGTCGATTTTTTCTCAAAAATGTAAATTTCTTAACAATTAACTTGGTAAAACAGGTTTAAGCTCCCGTTTTTTATTTATTAGAAAAATATTTCTTGTGCATCATTTTTAAAAATAATAAAAAACAATTAATTTCAATTTATATTTTAGCTTATTGTAAATTTATTTGTAAGTAAATTTGGCTTACACGCTAAATAAATTTTTATCTGGTAACCATGAAAATTTATGTTAAATTTCCAAACATTATATGCATAAATGGTAATCTTCTTTTATAAAATTACGTCCTACAAAACTTTTCGTATTTTAAACACTTGTGAAACAAACGTTGGCGGTTGGTTTGATGTTTTTTAATTTATGTTTATATTTTATTCATTAGTTGAATGCAGTGTATGCTATTAAACTAGGTTTATCAAAAATTTTACTGCTAGAGTATTTGTACAAAAATGTATCATGCATTTGTCATACACGCGGGTTGCATCGCATATAAATAGAAATATATTTTTATTGGCTTTAATGCTTTAATTTCAGTATGTAATCTTTTATAATCTTTTTAACGAACACCAAAGCATGCAGTTATGTAAATATTTTACAAAAAAAACATTTTGTTTTATTACTACATGATATTTTTTTAGAAATGTTATCTAATGAAACTAATATACTGAGTACGGGGTCCTTAGGGCCGTAAGTAGAGAACTTGGACACACCGGAAAATAATGGGAGCTTGGAGTTGACAACAATAGTAACTTGAAGTACTTAAGAAAAAATTGCGGTTTGAGTTTAGATTTAGGCTTCGTTTTAAGGGTAAGTGTAGGTTTTAGCGATTTTTAGTTTCGGCTCCAAGTTCCCTATTTTTAGCTTAAAGTTCCGGCTTCCAGTTTGCTCGGCTCCATGGACTCTAAATCATTATGTTGCGCTAAGCATATAAGAAATTAAAAAATTTCTATAGTTGCACTTGTAGTTGCACTTGACTGACCTAAGTTTCTTATTTAAGGCACTAAAAACTTTGTACCAAAGG
Organism: Microlaimidae sp. YZB2_3; assembly: GCA_030248175.1. NCBI lineage: Eukaryota > Metazoa > Nematoda > Chromadorea > Desmodorida > Microlaimidae > Microlaimidae sp. YZB2_3. The sequence continues at coordinate 6,341 of JASAMX010033450.1, forward strand.
ATACCCATATTTTTTTGAAATGAATAAATGTTTTGTGTTTTCATATTCAATTGAATACTTAGGACAAAGTTTAAAAATAAAAAAATAACAAATAATTTTTAAAAAAACCTGTTCAGAAATCTGACCTATTTGTATCAATTTTACATAAAATTAGTCATCTCACAGCATGTTTTTAACAGTTTTTTTGTATATTAGGTAAAAAACTGAGAATAAAAATATATTTGTTTTTATATTCCATTGAAAAATTTAAATAATTTCATTAATTTAAAGCTTTGGAATATAAGGATTTAAATGTGGTTATTCCTTTTTCGGGATTCTTTTACATCTAGAGTTATTTGCCAGTAATGTCTTCATTTTCTAAAAAAAATGTATAAACAGCCAATCGGGGTGAGAGATCGTGAGAACGGGTAGTTGCGATTAATTTACCCAACGTAAACTTGTCTGGTTGGATTTTTTCCGGTCATCACCTGTGAATCAGGAGTGACACGCTTTTCAAAACGACCGCCCAACCATTCACACCATGCGCCAAAACACCCCGCATTTTGACCCGACGAATGAACTAAGGAACAATAACTGAAAACCAAGTTTATCCTTGATCAACAAAACTTTAACAATAATTATGGCAGAAGCAGTTAAAAATATAAATTAATACAATAAAAAAAAATTTATATTGGTCATATTTTAAACTACAAATTAAACTATACAAATTTTCAAAGTTATTGAACTAAAGTTTGATAATTTTGGAAATTCTAAGAACTAACAGTTGGAAGATGTTAATTATTTTGTTGAATAAGCAAAACATGTAAAAAAATTTTGCTTTAAAAAGTCAAATAATATACTGCTGAAATATCATAAAAAATTTAAATGAGAATGTTTTCTTATACAAATTAATTACTGGTATTTTGCCCAATATTAAAAACTTACAGTTTTTTCACTGTTGTTTTTGTGTTAGTTTGCTTTCAAATGGAAAAGTTTCGTAGCAAAACGCGGTTTCAAAAAATTTATTAAATTTTGTTTCATTTAATTTTTTGTGCTATTTTTTTATAAATTATATATTGTTATTGAAAAAAGCTTTATATATAAATTGGTAAAAAATCCTGCTGTAAATTTATTCATTTTATAATTTTTGTTTAAGATTTATGCAGAAATTTTTTAAATTAAGAAAATTGAAATTTACGAAAATTACATACTGACTTTAAAAAATTATTTTTTTGCTTTGATATTTGATTTTTTTTAAAAAATTTCCCTGCGAAAAGTTTTTTCATAAAAATAAAAACAAAGTGTTATAAAAATGAATTATTAACAGTCAAATAATAAAGTTTTTTGCGTTTTGGTGTTTTAATATTTGCGTGCTCAAGTCGTAACTTAATCTTAGCAATCGTAACGTTGACTATGTTTAAATTTGCTCAATAATTGTGAATTGTGCATGAGTTGAATTCGGTGTTTTTGCGGACTTTCCCAGCTCGGTAATTGTTTGACGGGCGGTGGCGATAATTAACGTAACGCGGGTAATTGGACTTGAAGGACTGCCGAGTCAAACAGCACAAACAACACCAACAATGCCACGGAATTACGGCGGGAATGTCGGGAAAAAGTATTAAAATCACAGCTCATTTTGGGGGAATTACACCACCGACCCCCGCCAAATCACCAACAACATTATACGATATATAAAAATTTTATGTTTTATAGCGTCCTCCAAAAGTTTTATTAGCTTTGTAATGTTGCTTTGTTGTCGATTCTGTTTTATAGCAGCTTTATTTTAACTGTGAAAAAGTTTCTTTTTAATTTTTTTTTTAATTAGCAACCGAAGAAAATCTAAAATTTAAACAAAAAAGCTGTCGGACTGTTCGTGAATATGTTTGAATAAGCTAAGGATGTTTAAAATCTGGCGTTAAAGACGCAGGTAATCCTTTGTTCCTAATCTGCATTTACAAGCTATAATATACCTTTATAATACTGCTGCAAAAGCTAAGAACAATTTGAAAAAACCACACGTCTATCTAATTTAATAAAATTAAATTTTTGTAATTTTTTTGATATATTTTTTAAAAAAGCTATACCGAAAACTAGAAATGTAAATTTTCTACCATGTTATAAGCCTATTTGCATAACTTAATTCTACTATATGATTATAAAAAGGGCAAAAACTAGCATGAAGTGCAGATTATTTAAATAATATTTCAATTTTCAACATGTTTAGTTTTTAAATAGAATTAATTATTCTATTTTATAGAACAGTTGGTCTGAAAGTTTGATTTATTTTCACAGGGGAATATTTTTTATGTGTACCACAGACAAAAAAATATGTTTCATGCGTTACAAAAAACTATATTATAAACCCTAATTAATTGACTATTTTTAAGTTGTAAAGTTTTTAATCAAATTAATTAATCTATAAAAGTAAATCTACTAATATTATGGTTCTTAGCGGCAAGTCAACCATTTAATACTTTATGTAGAAACTTCATTAATCTGTAATTTGTTGCTTCGGCATTGTAAAAAAGTTGTTTGGGGGTTGTTGGGTGGCACAACTCCTATATTTGTGTTTAAAGGAAATTATAGTGCGAATCAGGTGTGCATTATCTCTCCGGGCAACGTGTTTGACGTCTCTTTCGGTCTGCAGGGGGCGCAGCGCGCGGAAGGGAAGCGAAACAGCCGACCAATGAGCGTTCTTGGATCCGCCTACTACTAATAGCGCTCTAATCAATCACTGATGGAAGAGCGCGTGCAGAGGCTTTCCCATTTCCCCCAGCATACTGTACGGCGGCGGAGAGAGCTAGCGAGCGGGGAACAAGCTGCTTTGGGCGGCATTAGCTTCTAATTAATCGCGTTCGGAGAGCCAGAGATCATAGTGCAATTTGGGAAATTAGTTTATTACCTCGTGTACCTAGCGCCGTCCCGTCCTGGACGGAGTTATTGGTGGGAAAAGTGAATTTGCGTTATTGGAAACATTAGACAAATGGTCGACGACGCCAGTATCAACGCTCTGCACGACAATAACAATACCGGTGAAGCCGTGATCAAGCTAAGTGCTTCAAGTAAGTTCCAGCTAGTGCTTCTTGCCACTTATTCCTATTATTTCATCAAGCTAAAACAAAAAGCAGCCGCACAGAACGCCCTCCTCACTTCCTCATAACCACCCGCTCCCTGCCAACACATGGCCCCTTCCATCTAGCCCGGCCTCAGGTGTCACGCTTTTCGCTTCTCGCCAATTTTTACTTTACAAATCCCTTCATACAAAATATTGAAATTTTTATTCCTTATGCACTATTTTAAGAAATGTTTTTGGTGTGAATTTATATACTGTCTGATTTCATGCGAAGTTAATATCTCTTAAAACATCATAAAGAATTTTTTTTAGACTTTGATATATGCAATAAAATTTAGTAAAAATTATTGGAAATAATTTTTAATGCGACTAAACATAAGTTTTAAAAAAATAATTGATAGTAATTTTATGCATAATTTTAAATTTATGAACTTACAAATTTCTTCATTACAATTTTTTGATAAATTTTACATCTTTATATTAGTTTTTCAGTGGGAAATGTGCATTTCGATTTTACTATTGTCGTGTTTTTTTTCATCAATACTGTGATAACATACATAAATAATGTTAAATTTTTTCCACCGTACTCAAAAACTTTTCGCAAATAATAATTTTCAATAATGCGCAGTATCAATAACTTGATGCAAAATAAAAAAAAAGTTTAACATTTGTGTAAAAATCTGAAAATGAAAATGTGAATGTTTCCAAGCAGAAATCCGGGCTATCGTTTAGAGCACAAGCGGGTGTCAACTTGCATGGGGTGCGGTCAGGAGATTTACGACCAGTTCATTTTACGCGTGAGTCCAGATCTGGAGTGGCACGCAGCCTGCCTTAAGTGCAGCGACTGCAGCCAGTACCTGGACGAGTCCTGCACTTGCTTTGTCCGAGACGGAAAAACCTACTGCAAAGCCGATTACATCAAGTAACTGTCTCTCTTTTTATAAAAATTTCAATAAAAATTAACTGAATATATTACTTTAATTTTAAAATATTAGAGTTTTTAGAGGTTTTATTTGTAATTTTTTAAATATGAAATATAGTGATATTTTTTTACCCAGCGTAAAAAATATTTTAATATATCAAAGTTTTTTCTCCCGCTATTGTAATTGTCTTTAATTGTTTGCAATTATTATTTTTTAAATTTTTAAAAAGAGACACTTTTTAAAAAAAATTTTTTTTAGGTATTACACTAAAATATATGGTTATTTATTAAAACTTTGTTTATAAGTTTTTATTTAAAGCTTTTTTTAAGCTTAAATATTATTTTAACCACTCTTTTGTTTATTACCACTGTTTGAAACCAAAACAAGTGAAATCCAAAACTAACACGATTGGAATTATATTTTAGTAATTATCTAAAAGTTTATTTTATATTAATTTTATGATCAATAATAAAGAAAAACTAAATTTTTCCTTTAAAACATTTTTTGGGTGTCAGTTTTCTGGTTCTTCTAGTTGGTGGCGTCCTTATCCCTATGACATTTGAAACCAATTCAGGGGGTTCATCTCCTTTAAGCCTTTGTCTTGTTTTCTCTGTCTATTCAGATCTTGCCAGATCTTTCCTGGGCTAAACAGGAGCACGAGACAGCAGGTTTGAGG
>JASAMX010033454.1:0-10399 GCA_030248175.1 Microlaimidae sp. YZB2_3
GGTGTGGTGGAGTGTGTGTATGTGTGAGTGTGTGCGTGCGCGTGTATGCATGCATGCGCGCGCGCGTGTGTGTGTGTGTATAAAGACATTTATAAATTTTTATTTTACAAATCTCCACCAAGAATACATGAAAATTAATTAATAAAGAAAAGAAGAATGAGAAACAAAGAACAAATTATACAGGATATGTGTGGATCCAACCTAAATGCATACGTATTCATATATTTATATGCATAGGGATTCATATATTTATATGCATACGTTATGCATACATATGCATTTTTTTGTATCTTTTATGCATACGTATGCTTTTTTTTTAAATTTATGCATACGTATGCATCAAAGTTGCAAAAAAATGCATATGTATGCATATAATTTCCGGAAAAATGCATACCTATACATATAAGTTGCAAAATATGCATAGGTATGATATTTTATCAAAACACAAAAAATGCATATGTATGCATAGGGCCCGACCGGATCCATGATTTTGAATCCAGCCGGACCGGACCGGATCCAAAGGTAGATCCGGCTGGACTGGAACCGAATCCGGACCAGATCTGTACAAAATAATTTATACTCAAGACTAGTGTGTAATAATGTAATAAAATAATAAAAAAGAATTTGTTTGGCTTAATACACTACCAAATGGTTTAAAAAAAGTACAAACTAAAGCAACAAAGTTTTTATTCATATGCCAAGCAACATAACCTAAAAAACATAGCAAAATAGCTTTGCAGGTTTTTATACAAAAATGAACAAATTAGTATAAGCAGGCAACTGAAAGACAAAAAAAACATATAAATAATATTATATAGTAATTGACAAATATTATTAAAAGTATTAAAACACTTAAAAAAGGGTTTGAGATCAGATACTATATGCAATTGTGTTAAATACTATGAAAAGTATTGAAACATTAAAAAAAGAGTTTGAGATCAGATGATATATGCAAATGCAATCGTGTTATCTGGCTCATAAATGTTGTTAATATGCAAAAAAAACGTGAAAGTGAAGTGTTTTTTGTTTTATATTAAGATAAGTAGCACAGTATAGTAACACACCTTTTAATCCCTATATTATATATTAATAACAAATCAGCATCTAAAATAGTTAACAAAAAAATAAATAATAAAAAAACTAACAGCACAATATGATTATACAAAAATGCTTTCTTAAAAGTTTTTTTGAAAAACCTTGCATGCCAAGAACAGTAATAACCATTCATTGTGTAAACTCTATTAACAGACCACAAGACAAAATTTGCATAAACTTCAGTAAGTATATGAACCTAGAAGTCTCATTTGTGCATAAAAATGTTACAAAAAATAAGCAAAATATAAATAACGCAAAAGAATTTAATGCATAAAACGCTTAAGAATAAAAATTAAATACAAATAGACACAATTAGAAGACATAATGACCCATTATGAGTTAAAACATTAATCCTAATATGGAATAATGTTATAAGTCAAAAATTTTGGTTGAGAATGTCAGGATAAGATGTAATCAAATGAATTTTATTATATTCCTGGAAGAAAAACCCAGATCCAGCCATGATCCGGTTTTTAAAAAAAAAGATCCGGCCGGACCCAATCCAAAAATGACCGGATATACTGGATCCACCAGACCGGATATCGGGTCGGGCCCTACGTATGCATATGAATTTATTCATATGTATGCATAACGTATGCATATATGTCTATGCTACGGGTGTCATTAGTACTAAAGCTAAAGCTAAAATGCTTTAGTACTAAAGGGTTTTTTGGGCTTAGTACTAAAGCTAAGGCGCGGCTAAACTGAAATTAGCTGGCAAAAGCTCGGCAAAAGGTATGGGCCTGGCAAAACGTTAGCTTTTGCCAGGAAAATGAAAAATCACCCAAAAATGATTGGCAAAAAAATGACCAAAAAACTAAAAAAAAAGTGTTTACCAATCAAAAACATGATTATTTAATAAGATTTCTATCCATGAAGTGGAGAGGTATGATGGGGTCCTTTAATCTCAAAATTTTGAACCTCCCTCCTAAACAAAAATCGAGTTCTCCTCAGAAAAGTTCTCATTTTTTAACCTGGCTCCCCTACAGAATTTTAATCTGACACCTCTAAAGTATTTTGTTTTGAAAATCCACAAGACACATCCTGACCCTCTTTTAGATTTCAAAATTTTCCATACATCCTTCCCAGAATTTAAGATGTAATTTACCGCCGGTAACCAACCACCTCAACCCCTTCCCTCACTCTTAGCTGCCTAAAAATTATGCTTATATAACCTTGAATATACTATATTTTTACTTTAAAAGAAACATGAGTGAATATTTTAAACAATAATGTTAATTAAAGTGATTAAAACGAATTTTGGTTTTAGGTGCTATGAATATGGGGTTCTATTTTTTGTGTTTCTTATTTTTGTTTAAGCATTAGAAAATACTGATTTTTTGCTTTTTTTTTTAAGTATTTTTCGAGTTTTCTTAAGTGCTTAATATTAAATAATATTTATTTTTACAATCTCTTATGGGTATTTTGTAAGTTTATTATGGCAGTAAGCGTTCTTTTTAATAAAAAATGTTGGTTAAATGTTTTGTTGCTTTAAATATTCATTTCAGAAAAGCTATTCTTTTAGTTAGCCATTTTGATACATCTGTTAACATTTAAAGCTTAACTTAATACAGTTACAAGAGCAACTTTAAAATTGTAAAATTAACCCTAAAAAATAAATATTTTTAAAATATAAAGCTAAAACTTAATGCTATAAACGTTAAGATCTTTAATGTTGAGTTTTTACCCTAACTTTACAAATGCAATGCCAAGAATTACCTTAAAAAAGGGATAATTTTTAAAATTTAGAACATTTCCATATTTGTCAGTTTGTCAAGCTAAGGCTAAAGTGCTTTAGTACTAAGCCTTTTTTGGGCTTGTCTGCTGGCTCGTTTTTGCCTTTGCTGCTGGCGCGGCTGCCCGGCGCGCCCGTCTATGCATACATATCCATTTAGTTGGATCAACACATATCCAGTATAATTTGTACTTTATTTCTCATTATTCTTTTCTTTATTAATTAATTTTCAGGTATTCTTGTCTCCGCCTACTTTTTGTAAATTATATAATAGGGCATTCCTCAAGAACAACCCATTCAAGTAGTCACCGGAAAGATGGGTTGTTTAAGAGTGGCGTTCTGTAATAATTTGTTATTTTGGAGACCCTCATTCCAAGCTGTCAGATCGATAGTCTTAGATTTTGTTCAAATTAATATATGTGATATTTCAGATGTTGTGAATGACAATGAGAGCATTTTTAGCTCAATTTAATAAACCCGAGTGTCTGTGGTGCCCCCTTGAAGTTGGTGCCTTAACTTTTTTGAGAATTTTTTTTGGAAAAAAATTGATTTTTTTGAATGACTATAAAAACCTACGGTAATTTCTTTTGTAGTTGAATTTAGTTCTTACCTATGTAAAATAGTTTTAATTTTTCAAAAATCAACATTATTTTGCCAAATTTTTAATTTTTGAACATAAAATTTTACAATTTTTCAAAAAAATAAAAATTTTTGAATTTTTTTTGGTTTTGAAAATCATTTAGATTACCATTTCAAAACATTCAGACCGCGCTATGTAGTCTTTTCAACTGTAAAAAAATAAAAAAAGTACCTTTTTTGAAAACCAATCATTTGGATTTAAGTGCCTAAAATTTTATAAGCAAAAATAAACCATTGCAGAATTCGGATAATTTAGTCATAGATTTCAAACCAAATATTCTGTTAATAATGCTAAAATTGATTATTTATAAATAAAAATATATAAACTTTTCAAAAATTAACTTTAATTTCAAAAGTTTTTAATTTTTACAACCTTCCAAAAAAACGTAAATTTTAAAAATCTTTATTTTTTGTAAATTCAACCAGTTTACCAAATTAGAAACATGAAACCAAACTCATATTTTCACATTATTTAGCTGTCATACAGTCCATTTAATTATAATAAAATTATCAAAATAAAATTATCCTTTTTTGTATATCAACCATTTGAATGTCTAAAATTTTAGGTACTAATATATATAAAATTCTGCAATTGTGATAATTTAGTGATGCATTTCAAATCAAATATTTTGTTAATAATGCTAAAATTAACTATTTATTAGTAAAAATATATAAACTAGTCTAAAATAAACTATTTTCAAAAATTTTTAATTTTTATAACCAAAATTTTACAATTTTTCAAAAAAACGTAAGTTTTAAAAATCTTTATTTTTTTAAACTTAGCCAGTTTACCTATTTAAAAACACAAAATGTAGTGTATTTTATATTATTACTAACTAAATATAATATAGTTTTTGTTTTAATCCAGACATCTGCACTGCACCCCTCCCCCCCCCCGAGATTTTATTGAGGGGGGCAATTCGAAAATGGTGTGGGCACAGGGGGCATTTTTTTGAAATGGGGGGCAATAAAACGGATGAAGGGCAAGCAGGGAAGAAAGAGAAAAAAATGAGAAAAAAAATGGAAAAAGAAAAAAGAGACAAACAAGCATAAAATAAGTCGTCGTTACTCTGACACAATGAGTCACAATCAGTATAAAATTAACATGACTCTGACTCATTTTGTTTATATTAATTTTGTGTTAAGAGATAAAAAGAGTCACAGTTATGAGTATTTTACAATGCATCTGACTCATTGTGTCAGAGTAACGACGAAGTAGAAATAGGTCTAAAATAGCTTAAAATGCATTGAAATAGGCTAAAAACTGCAAAATTTTTGCAATGGCGTCATAATAGGTCAAAAATGGCGCCATATTTTTTGATTACTTTTTGATTTTTGGGCGGAGGGGGGCACTTATATTCCAGGGCTAATATAATATAATAACACAAGAAGATGAAATGTTGGATCAAATTGAAACCAATAATGACAATTTGGTAGTAGAATAACAGACCTGTGCAGGGTCTGAAAATACATTTTAATCATAATGCACTTAAATAAGCGTGCCCTTTGTTAGTAATCATAATTCATTCTTAAAAAAGTAGTTAAAAATCATATTAAAAAAATTCTTCATTAATTGAAGTTGTTAGGTATCGTTATTATTTTCATTTTTGATTGATGTTATTTTATTAGTTCCATGATCAAAAATTCCAAATTCAAACAGAAAGCCTCTTAAATTTGAATCTATAGATCTTGCTGGAATTTGAGACACAACCGCACAAGACATAAAAATAGTAATGCCTGTACATTCTGGAACAACCTTCAACTGGGAAAAAGTAAATGCCTTTTTTTCGTGCTTCTTGTGATGTAATAATATCATTGTCAACAAAAACTTCTTCTTTTTTTGAGTTTTTATGAGAAGTTGGGTTTATAGCTTTCCACAAAGGTGCATTTGTTTGGGTTTGCATCTCTAAATTAGAAGTATTTTCATTGTACCACTCAAAAACGTAAAATCTGTGCTTGTTTTCTTTATTTAGCCAATAATGTTGTAGTATAAATTTTCCATTTCCTATAAAACGGTGCCGCCAAACTTTTATCTCAAAGCTTGCAGTAAAGTGAAAATCAAAAAATTTGGACACACCAGGTATTGAAGCTTTGGGTAATTTTTTTCTTGAAGTAGCTTGGGTTTTCAAACTCTCATCAATTATTAGGTACTCCAGTATATAAGGACAATCCTTTTACAGCTTGTGATAAGAAGATGTGCTTTTATAAATTCCTGTGCAGATGTAACGTCATTCCCTTCATTAACATACATATTAACCTTACGTTTAATGTGCGCTCACATGGACCCTTGCCTGTCTGTGGTTCATTAAATGTCCAATCTGAAATTTGAATTCCTGAAGTAGCTGAATTATGCACAGTTGAAATTGATGGAGACGAATTGTAGCAGGCTGCATTGTCTGTTCTCATGATTGCATGAGTAATTTTAGGCTGTTCTTTTCTAATCTGTTGTAGAATGTGATACAACATGGCTGTAACTTCTTCTGAACCTTGAGGTGATTGATCAAAGACATGGGCAAACTTTTTGAAAACAAACTGACTGTCAGGACTTGGATAATAAAAATACACTATTAAATGCCAAGCTAACCCTCGTTTTCCAAACCAGTCTTTTGGCTTTCACGGTATTTTTTAGCCAGAAACTTCATTGCCCAATCTGCCCAACAGAGCACTTTATTTGGTTCCAAAGTTTCCATAAATTTTTGACGTGTGTTTTCTTGATAAACAGACCGCAAAGTGTGATATTTCTAATTATGAATTGAGGCTATTGCTTGATCCATATCATGACTAGCAATAGTTTGTTGAATATCGCTTGAAATGTATCACTAAATTATCACAATTGCAAAATTTTATATATGCCTACAATTTTAGACATATAAATGGTTAATATACAAAAAAGGTAAATTTTATTTTGATAAATTCATTATGATTAAATGTACTGTATGACAGCTAGATAATGTAAAAATATGAATTTGGTTTCATGTTTCTAAATCGGTAAACTGGTTGAGTTTAGAAAAAATAAAGATTTTTAAAATTTACGTTTTTTTTTTGAGAATTGTAAAATTTTGGTTGTAAAAATTAAAAATTTTTGAAAATAAAGTTTATTTTTCCAAAGTTTCTTTTATTTTTATTTATAAATAGTTAATTTTAGCATTATTAACAGAATATTTGGCTTGAAATGTATAACTAAATTATCACAATTGCAGAATTTTATATATTAGTTCCTTAAATTTTAGACATTCAAATGGTTGATATACAAAAAAGGGTAATTTTATTTTGATAATTTTATTATGATTAAATAGACTGTATGACAGCTAAATAATGTGAAAATATAAGTTTGGTTTTTTCATGTTTTTAATTTGGTAATTTGGTTTTTAATTTAATTAGGCACCAACTTAAGGGGGTACCACAGACACACGGGTTGAATAAATTGAGCTAAAAATGCTCTCATTGTCATTCATAACATCTGAAATATCACATAAATATATTAATTTGAACAAAATTTAAGACTATCGATCTGACAGCTTGGAATGGCGATTTTGAATCCGTAGAGAATGCGGCTCTTAAAACCGTTATTTTTCAAGTAAAGTATGGTGATAAAACTTACAAATAATTTTTATCGTGGACTTTAGACCTTAGTTTCCCTAAGCAACCTAAACAAAACCTTAAAATCAAGCTAAATTTAATGTTTGTTTTAATTTTGAGGTTTTGTTTAGTTGGATTAGGAAAACTAAGGTCTATAGTCCACGACTCAGATTGTTCATGAGTTTTATCATCATACATGAACACGGGGGTGGGTTGGAGGGGGGTTAACCCCCCCCGCAAGTTCTGAGAAGGGAAGTTTAACCCCCCCCCCACTCAGAAGTGGGGGAGGGGAGAAAAGGTTAACCCCCAATGTTGGAAAAATGAAGAAAAGAAATGTCTTTAAAATGACTTCTAACTGCCTCCAAACTTAAGTTTTAAGGTCAAAATGTATGTTTTAAGCAATAAAAAGCTCAAAAATGCTATAAAAAGGGTTTTTTGACCTAAAATTAGCGTGTTTTACCTATTTTTCCTTCGAAATCGAAAAACGATATGGGTAAAATGCACTCCAGAAAAAAAAACAATTATAAGTATTTTGCGTTTCTCGAATTTTAACCCCCCAATTTGGGGTTTAATCCCCCCCACTCCGAACCAACTTGCCCATGTATGTTTATCATGATAATTTTTTTTTAATTTACCAGTTTTTCTAAGATTTATTAAAAAGCTATTTTAATTTAATAGGTTGTTCTTGAAAAATAACCGTTTTAAACTAGTGGTTCGTCCATGTTTAAAGTAGTCCATGTATCCGGTACACACTTGAATGGGTTGTTCTTAAAGAATGCCCATGATAGAGGATATACGACACGGAAATATTGATCAGTCAGCAGAGGGGACGAGATGTTGCTGGAATCAATCAGCGCAGAGGACTGCGCAGATATACTTCCCCTAGAGTAAAAGTGAAAAAACCTTCATCATGTATCCACAAAAAATTGGCGGAGATTTATAAAATGAAAGTTTACAAACTTTTTATAAAACAGGTCCCTGGTGTGAGATTTGTGAGAAAATCTTCTTAACCAACAAAAAATAATTAATAAAAACCTCCTTGGGTAGGTAATAATAAAACATCAAAAAAAAAAAAACTTTTTCCTGGAAAACCCCATTAAAGAGTTTGAAAAAAAAAAAAACCAACACAGCCGCTCATGAAGAACTTTATTACAAATAGCGCTACCCCAATCTGGCGGCATGCTCTTTCTTTTATCTGATAAAGCTTTGACCTTGATATCATCCAGCGCTAACAACAAGCACCGATAACTTTATATCGATTGGTTTTGTATTGAAGGAGTGAAGTGCTCCATAAATCAAAACTAATCTTAAAGGTTAGCGGACGATTAAAAAAATAAACAATTAATTAATTTAAAAAATTAAATTACAAACGAGTTTGCCCACAGGAGAGAGATTCAATTGCGGCCTTTTAATCACAGGGCAAGGCCTATTTCGTCTAATTGCGTTCTCAGTGGTTATTATTCCTGTGAAAACTTCTCATTTCCAGTACTTCCAAAGAGTTTGTTTCTATTTAAAAAAAACATCGAAGGAAAAACACTAATAATAAGATTTGAATTTTGGTTGTTTATTATCGAGCAAAATGTTCCACTTTAGATTTTCTCCAATGGCAATATCCTTGAAAAATATGGTGTTTTTTTTTCAGGTTTGATCATTCGGAAATTATCGAACTAATTCAATATGCCGGAGAGACCATTTTCATACCATCCGGATGGCATCACCAAGTGCACAATTTGGTAAGCTATATCGTCCTAAGTACAGCAAAAAAAACCACAGTCAGTCATTATGAGATACACGTTAATATGACTCATTTTGTTTCAAATTTAAAATGAGTAACAGTCACATATATTTTATACGAATTGTGGCTTATTTTTCCGTAATAACGACGATATTGTATGTCGTAAGTGGCGATTATTCTCGAAGCTCCGTTTTCTCCGGAGCTATATTCGGTTTTTGTACTGATTTCAGGAATAATTAAAGAGTAATAAAGGGATAGATCATTTTTAAAAAAATTTTAAATATATGTTTTCAAAACTTATATAAAAAAACTATAAAATTTAAATTAGTCGATAAAATAAAAAATATTTTGGTAGTTTTATGTTGAAAATAAAATTTTAGAACATGGATAATTGAGGTAAGCTTAAGTCCAGAAAAAAGATTTTCGGATGATAAGTCCTAGTGTCAAGTAAGACAACTAAATACTTTATACTTATAATTTGAAAGATATTGGCCTTGTTTTCTATTAAAGTTTTTGTGCGTTACGTAAATTTCATACAATAGCTAATATTAAATTAAAATGTTTATAAAATACGTTATAATTTGTTAAATACCAATAAAATGATAGTATGATATTTAAAAATGTCTAAATTGTACTGTACCTATCTAAATTTAAAATTTTCCCGTTGTATGTGTGGGTTTTTAATTTTCTTTCAAATACTCAAAAACTAAAATTAACATAGTAATGTACTGATTTACATTTAGTTGAGTCTATATAAGATTTTTAAATATAACCTAATTTAAGGATACGACGATATCTATTAATCACAATTGGTTCAACTCCACAAACGTCCGAGATATCTGGGCCTACGTTAGGCGGCGACTGTCCGATGTCCGAAAGGAAATAGCCCACTGTAAAGCGGCGTTTCAAGACTGTTGGGATGAGCAGTGTCAGGTAAACAAGGTTAATGGTTGTTGTGGTATGTTGTTTAGTTTACGCTCGACCATACCTTAGTTACACGTACATCACTCCTCCTACCCCCCCCCCATCGCACCTTGGACATCTTTGCATTCAAAAGTTTTTATGGTTTACGCTAGGACTTATTTTTTCAAAAAAAAACAACAAAACACACATGTTTGCGTTATTATGTCGTTCTCCTTTGCGTTAAAAATGTCTTATTTTATTATAAAAAAAATAATGCAAAAACCTTATACCTAAAATTAAACTTTTAAATTTAATTAAAGAGATAAAACTTCCTTACCAAAAAAATGTAGCAAAAAAAATGTAATTTTCTGCTATAGTTTTTATTATCACATAAAAAAACACCAAAACTTAGCTCCGAGGTTAAATTGGCTGTATCTTACCTGTTTACTTTCCCCCTCTAAAATTTGGCGTTACTCTAGACATTTTTCTAAAATTTAGAATTTGCATTAAAAGCCCTAAGCATAGGGCATTTTTGGAATGAGACATGGCATACCCATTTCTATTGTCTATCTAGAGAACCAGGTAAAGTCGGAGTTCTTATTTATGAAAAGGTTTGAAACATATTCTTGCGTTTGTATTTTCCAAACCGGAATATTACTAGAGTATTTGATTTGGTTTTGGTCCAAAGTATTTGAGGACACTTTGTTAAAACG
>JASAMX010033455.1:0-12840 GCA_030248175.1 Microlaimidae sp. YZB2_3
AATAAATACTTTTTACAACACTAATGCAAATTACCTGGTCATATTTTGCACATTAAAAAAATGTGCGGAGATTTCGGGAGCTGCATTCATAAAGCGCGCTTATCTTTCGGAAAGGGAAAAAACTAATTTCAACTTTTATTGGCTGTCAACACCATCAACGCCTTCGGGAGTTTTTAATGATTGTGATTGGTTTGCATTTTCTTTCTAGCCAATAAGCAGAATAAGCAGTCGAATTAACTATATTTCTTAATACGCAGTTAACCGCGCTTTGTAAATGCGACCCCGGTAGTTTTCGCAGTGTGCGCCAGCGTGTGTTCTACTTTATTCGTGCATTTCATTTAGTGAAGGCACAAAATGCGAATGCCCCACAGCTTTTTCGATGGTTCTGTATTGTAATTAAAAATATAAAATGTAACAAAAATGTTTAAAATAAAAAAGTGACGACGGAATAAGCTTTTATAATGGTACACTTTCAGAATCGGCCATTATAATAGCACACGTCTTTAAATTATGTCATTATATTACATAAAGCCACTCATAATTCTCACATGAACTAAAATTTATTTATGTTTTTTTATTTATATTTTATTAATTCGCGCGTATTTGGATAGTGAATTAAGCCATTATAATGGCGTACTCTCTACGGAAATTTGCGTGAATTTAAATGGAGAGTATGCCCTTACAATAAAAGTGCAATTTAAAAGGACTATTCTGTTCTGAAAGTATGTAATTATTTTTAATAGCATACGCCGTTGTTACTTTTTATACAGGAGTTTCACATTTTTTTTTACGATATGTATATTTCAGCTGTAAGTTCACATGGCAAAATAAATAAGGCTATAGCTTAGAAAGACAATAATTTTTTTGTAAAAATATATTTTTAGTAGTCTTAGTCTATTAGTAGTTTTTAGTAGTTTTTAGTAGTGTTTTTTTTTATTTATTGATGTTTTCACGTCTTATGTAAGAGCACATGTCACTGAGAAGCCCATTTTCATGTATTTCCTTTAGTTATTCTTGACTTATCATTCACATGTTTTTTTTTAAATTTCAGTTTAACCCGTTCCCATAATTGCATTTTCCTCGGCTACAACTGTGAAACGTTCGTGCCACCTATGTCATACTTCCGTCATATCTAACTTTTTGCGCGAGTCTTGTCCAGTGAGCGAGCAAATTGAAATGGTTAAAACGGTACGGTGGCAATATGCAGATTTTTGTCGCGGATACAGTGTATTACATAGGATATTTCATGTTGCAAAAATTTGCATATTGCTACCGTAGAGCTTTAATCATATCAATTTGCTCGCTCACTGGGCACTATTCGCGCACCAAAAATTATGTATGACGGAAGTAAAACCTAGGTCATGCGAAGAGCTTACCGCAGAAAGGTTTACGTACGACATTCGTCATACGAAAATACCACCACCGTGAGACGAAGGCTTTACCTTTGTCGTACAAAGGTTTCACGGTTGTAGCGGTGGAAAAGGCCTTCACGGGAACGGGTTATTCGCTGAAACTCGCTTTTATTTTTATTTTGAAATCGTCACGCTTCGATTTCCCTTTGTAGATTAAACCAAATTCAACTCATAGAATTATTTTTCAGATGCCCGGATCTTAAACCTTTTTGGTGCTAATTCGAATTTAATTTCAAAGCTCCAATCGGGAATTCCTATGAATACCGCGTACGCAATTTGACCCAACGTTCCGCTGTGGTTAAAAGGCGGAAACAGGAGTGCGTATACGCAAACTCAACTGCACATGTCCACTAAGCTGTAACGCTGATTTTGAAGCGACAGGTTCTGCTGTATATAAATTCTTCACAGGGCACAACGGACATGTCCTATCAAAGCGGGGGCGGGGCTGAAAATTCTTTGGTCGGCAGCACCAATAGAAGCGCTAGCATCAGCAGCTTGACCAGTTCCATGGACACCTCGGGTATAGATGTGGAAGAGCAGGACTTCATGGACTGCCTGCTAAATGTAAACTTAAATTTAAATCCACTTTAATTTAATTTAATTTTAATCTAACTGTTGAGTAACGAAAGCGAATCAATAAGCGTGTTTGTGTATGTTTATTTTTCTGATTTTGTTTAAAAATCACTTTTACGAATCAAATTCTTATTATCAAATTTCTATCGTCTCGAACGAATTAATGTTTCAATACAAAACCCTTTGATATTTTTAATTTGACATCTGGGGATTCTGACAAACAAAGTCTAGAACATTTCCAAAGTGTTTTTAGATCAGCCCACTAATAAAATATTTGATCGTTTATGGAGATTTATTAATTTTATTACGTGAAAGTCCACTTTAAATAAGTTATGATATTTGAAAAGCAAATTGTGTAGTGGCGTTAATTTTAAAAAGTTGACTCATTGCAGTAATACTTAACCACTTGGCACTTTTTTGTTTCTTAATTTGCATTACGAAGCAATATTAGCCAATATTAGTTATTCACATTAATTTACCATGTTCAATCAACTTTATTTTATCTCAAGTTTTATAGATATTGAGCACCAAAAATATGGATTTATTTTAAAGTAAAATATCGAATACAATATTCAGTGAAAATTTAACTGAATTTTAGAGTAAAAATATGAAGTTTTTTATACTTGTGTTTTTGAGTTGGTAAATTTTCTTAACCCTACCTTGGTTTTTAACGTTCATTTGAGTTTTTCTCGAATCATGCGACTTACATGTACTTATGTGATGTAATGAATATTACACGGGATTTTGGAAACTATGTATGTGTACCGAACCAAAGCCCTGTGTATCACTTAAAACTGAAAACATCATTTGTTCTTATAGGACGTAAAAGCCCTCTCAAATGCTCTAAAAAATCTAGGAAAATTATTGGAACCTCAGGAAAAGGCTACTAATTCGGGTAAACTTATTTAATTTTTTTTTCAATTTACCGATATTTTGCGAATAACGTAATTTTTATATAAAAAAGTATGATTTTTACAAAAAATGCACCAATAATTTCAGCAATAGCTTTGCCATGGGGAAATCAAAACTTTATTATTGCGGTAAAAAGTAAGGATAAAACGTTTATTGAGTACATAAAGATAAGACGTTTAGGATTCAGCTGAATCCATAATTAGTTATACAATACATTTCTAAACTATAAAATTACAATAGATTAATAATGTCAGTGAATATAATATAATATGAGAAAGTTACACTTAATGATTTTCATGTTTTAGCATCTGATTCTAACGAGTCCCGTCTTAAAATTAAGGAAAGTCTCTGTATTAAGAAAAATAAGCTTGTTTTAAATAAAATATTTCCAGTATTGAGCTTTTTTTGTTTTTAATATTTTCTTCATATTACTTGTTCTCAGTGCTATTTTTTTCTTTTGCCTATATATGTTTTATCAGCATGTTTTATTAGTAGTGTAACTTTCCCATATTATATTATATTCACTGACATTAATAATCTCTTGTAATTTTATAGTTTAGAAATGTATTGTATAACTGATGATGGATTCATCTAAATTCGAAACGTCTTATCTTTATGTACTCAATAAACGTTTTATCCTTACTTTTTATTGCAATAAAAAAGCACCAATATCTCTTCGAGACCCATTGTGCGGAAACGGTAAAGTACCAAAATTCCTACAAAAACGAAAAAAATACAAAAACGAAACTAAAATTTGTTTTATAGCTGTAAAATTGGAATGAAAATTGATATTTGGTCGAAGGATTTTTTTAATAAAACACAAATTGAACAATTATTTTTAAAATTTGCTTATTACTTTTTATTCAGAATTTATTCTGACAAAAAGCCATGAGTTTTTGAACGATCAAAAAATTAGTGCAAACCTATTTTAAAATACAAACTTTTTTGAACCACCAAAAGCGGAAATAACAAAATAAATTTTTTTGTTTCATTTTCAAAACATTAACTGACGTAAGAATGTAGTTTGTTTTAAAAGTTTTATTTAATAAAATAAATAGCCCTTGAATCTTATATTCCTTTGAAACTCAAACCGTAAGAGCATACAAATCGAATTTATCATAATAAAATTTAGCTTGATTTTAGAGCTTTGCTTTGCTGAAAAAACAATTAAAATAGTTTAGCATGTTTTTACGATTAAGACAAAAATTTTCAAAACAAAACTTAGTTTAGAAGTTTATTTCTAAATATAATTAAGAAATCGACACTTTTTCATGAGGAATTAAGTCATGGGGATTTAAAAACTTGAAGATTTTGCACGCGTCACTAATATGTCGTAATTATAAATTTAAGGGTTTGTCATTATGAATTTTTAGGTAGTAATGTGGTTTTTTTCTTACACCTAAACGAACCATAAAAGCAACTGAAACTTTCTCATGATAAATTTTTGTTTAATGGTGTACTCTTTAAAGACTGAAAATAGTCTATGGAATAAAAACTTTACTTTAAAGCCTAGACAAAACCAAAAATAAAGCAAAAATTGATCATAATAAATCTTTTAATGGTAACTTTAATGGGCTATCAAATTTCCGAGAAGCTTAATATTATTTTATCAAACGACGATAGGTTTTACAATATAAAACAATACAAAATTTTCATATTTTACCAGTTTGATATTACTTTTGAAATTTTACTTTTATTCTCATATTTACCTTTGAAATTCAATCATGTCATGTCATATTGTTTTAAATGGCAGTTTCTAATTTTCAGCGCGCTAATTTTTAAGCGCGCTGAAAAATCATTTTTTAAACACGGTAAAACTAAGCGGAAACGCCTTTTTTAGTCAGCTAAACCGTTTTAAACGCCTTTTTTGTTTTTTAAGCCTAAGCAAAACCTAAAAATCAAGCTAAAATTTATTATGAAAGAGTTTCAGATTTTTTAGCGCGTTTAAAATTACCACTAGCGCGCTGAAAATCAGAATCTGCCTTTTATTTTTAATTGGTTAAACGTCCATAATAATTTATTTCATTATTTTATTAACATGGACCACTCGGTGGAAATGGAATAATAGTTTTTTAAAAACTAAAACAAAACAAAAAAACAAAAAAACTATGAAAAAACTATGTAAAAAAACTTTTTTTACATGCACATTAACTTTATTTTGTCTTAAAGAAACGTTACCTAAATAATACTAAAACCTTTTTATGAAAGCTCATTTTTTGTACATTTTTAGGAGTTTGAACAAGCTAATATTGAAATAAGACTGAATATCAACAAATTAAAAAAAAAACAATTAAGCAAACGGTTTTTCGAGCGCTAGCTTCAGCACTAGGGCTAGGGGGCTTTAGTTCCTAAATTTTACAAAAAATGTTGCCTGCTGTGCTGCTACAAGCTAAAAAACGTGGTTGGATGCAAAAAAATTAAGCCTTTAATTGTCATGATTGTTACATGCATATTTAATAATTTAAAACATCAAACAAAAAATTTTTACTGATTAGTTTTTTTAAAAACTTTTTTATGTTTTTTCTGGTGAAATTAGTTGAAATTTAGTAGGTTTTTTAAATGTGTTAATTTCTCAATTAGTTTTCAAAATTTTAATCATTAAGATATTAGGCGGTAATATGAAATATTCCAAGCCGGCCCGCCTCTGCTCTAAAAAAATTAGCACTTTTTAAACATACATTATTATTAAGGGCGTAGCCAGGGGGGTTATGGGCATAGGTGGGCAGCCTCTCGGGTTTTAGAGGGGGGTGTCAAATTTTAGGGGGGTGTCCGGCAAGAGCCAAATTTTGAGGGGGGGGGGTGTACCCAATATTTCCGCGCTGCCTTAAAATGGGCTTAAAACGCGAAAAAAAAAAAACGTTAAACAAGCTTATAAATGCTTTAAAACTGTGTACAATTAAAATAAGACCTTATTGCAACTTAAAAATATATTTTTTAATTCTTTTAATAATAATGTGTTTATATATTTTTATAATTAGATTAGAAATTATAGTTTTTTTAATAATTAGTTAATAATAGAATAGTAATATTATTGTCTTGATTATAAAGTCAAGTATCACAAACTTTTTAATCCATAATCTTATATTTAATTAAAGATTATATACATACATGGGCGTAGCCAGGGGGGTCTAAACCCCTTTTTTAGGTCGCCAAAGGGAAAAATTTGGGGTTAGATCCCCCTTTTTGGGTCGCCAAGGATAAAAATTTGGGGGTCTAGAACGACTATTTTTAAAAAACTTTTATGCGCTTCGCTCAGCGTCCCATTAATTATATAGTCTCCACTTGCAAATTGGTATTACTTTGTTTTTAATCTTGATATGACCACGCTAGACCCCCCTTTAGATTTGTTATATAGTGGTATTAAAAATTTAAAGGTTGGAAGTAATTTTAAAAACATTTTCTGGTACTTTGCATTGCTCATCTGTAATTCAATGTACTCATTTTTCAGCTGTAATGTTTTGGAAATCAAAAATTTTAAGGTATCAAATTGTTTGTAAAAATTTTTTTCTTTGTTTTATAGACTTATTTTTATTGAATATTAGAAAAATAATAAAGCATATGACATAAACATGGTAATAAACACTCCGCGCAAAGCGCAGAAAATTTTTTTAGTCCTTTTATAACGCTTAAAAATTTTTCTCTTGTAGGCGAATTCGGGGGGTGTCCCCGGGTACCCCAAATTCAGGGAAGGGGGTGTCAGCAAAATCCGAAATTTTGGGGGGTATAACCCCCAACCCCCCTGCCCACCCATACAGGTGGGGTCCAATTTCTGAAACAAAATACTTTTAAACCATTTTAAACCAAGGTTTAATAATAGTTTTTTTTAAGATAATACTACATTTTATTGAATAAAGAGCGATATTCAGGTATAAAAAGTGTGTAAAAACATGAATTTGTGTTAAAAATTCACGTTTTTGGAAGAAAATTTAGTATAAAAAAAGTACTTAAAATTTTCTCAAGAGGGGAGGGGAGGGTCAGATTTCAAAATCTAGAGGGGAGTCAGGGGTAAAAAATTCGAAAATTTGGGGGGAGGGAGGGGGGCCCTGGATTTTTTTTCTAGGGGGGAGGACCCCAAAATTTTATGGCTAGGGGGGGGGGGTGGACCGTGGACACCACCCTACCCCCCTTGTTTGTCTATTGGGGTCCTAAAGGAACAACTTTAAAAATTTTTCTTGCGCTTTGCTCTGCTCAGCGCTCGACATTTATATACCTTTTTATGACGTTTAAGTGATGTTTCTAATGAACTTCAAAAACAATTTTTGAAAATGTTTTTGTGCTGTCGCACGATTTTTAATGTCATACTTTTATAGACCTATAATTTTTCAAGTTTAACTTGAAAAAACAATGCAAATAAAAGCAAAAAGAATCACTCAGCGCAAAGCACAAAAAATTTTACCCTTTTTTAATGTCTTTTTTACAGTATTTCGAAAATTTGGAGTACAACCCCCTATAACCCCCTTTTTGAAAAATTTTTATGGAGTGCAACCCCCCATAGGTGAGAAAGGGGGGGGGCAGGGTGGGGTCCACCCACCACCTAGCCTCAAAATTTTGGGACCCCCCTAGAGAAAATCTAGGGCCCCCCCTCCCCCTAAATTTCCGAATTTTTTACCCCTGACCCCCCTCTAGATTTTGAAATCTGACCCCCCTTCCCCCTCGGGAAAATTTTAGGTACCTTTTTTATACTAAATTTTCTTCCAAAAACGTGAATTTTCATCACATATTCATGCTTTTACACCCTTTTTATACATGAATATGGCTTTTTATTCAATAAAATGTAGTATTATCCTATACAAAGAACAATTATTAAAGTTATTATGGTTTAAAACTGTTTTGCTTTGGACACCGGACCCCACCTGACCCCCCTCTAGATTTCAAAATTTCGCACCCCGGGTCGACCCCCCCCTAAAAAGCTAGGGGGGTCCGGACCCCCTGGGACCCCCTCCTAGAATTCAAAATTTGATTTACCCCGGGTAACCACCCCCCTAGCTTCCCCGACCGTGCTCACCGATGCTCCCCCCTCCTAAATTCTGCAGCCGCCTATAGTATTGGCTCGGATTTTTTTCATATAGGTAGGTACCCTAAAAAACATGGAGTCGAGATGCTGCTCGTGCTCATGTGCTTTGGTTTACAACGTGGGTGTCAGACCTGTGCACGGTCTGGAAATGCCCCCCCCCCTATTTATTGGAGGATTTGCCCCCCCCCCCCCCCCCCCCACCCCCGCCAAAAAATGAAAAAGTACCCTAAAATTATGACGCCATTTTTGACCTATGATGACGCCATCATCGCGAATTTTTTGCAGTTTTTAGCCTATTTCAATGTATTTTAAGCCATTTTAGACCTATTTTTATCTTATTTTTGCTTTTTTGTCCCTTTTTTCCCTTTTCTTTTTTTCTTCTTTTTTTTCTTTTTTTTCTTTCTTCCCTGCTTGCCCCCCCCGTTTTATTGCCCCCCGTTTCAAAAAAGTTGCCCCCCCCGTGCCCCCCCATTTTGGAATTGCCCCTCCCCCCGTTTTAACCCCCGGGGAGGGGGGCAGTGCACAGGTCTGCCCCTGGGTGGTTTTGGTTGGGTCCGCTAGGGGGGTTCCCCCCGGGGGTGGCAAAACAATTTTTTTTTGGGGGGGGGGGGCGGTACCCCCCCCCCTTGCTTTTTGGGGGGGGGGGGGTCGGGCTCGGGAGCTCAATTTCAAGGTTGAAAGGGGGTAGGGGGGTCCGGGTTTCCAACATATTAACAAATTTTTAACTCAATAGAATAATTTAAGTGTTGTTAGGTCTAATATTGAATTTTATGTACTAAAACCACCCAGGCCTAAAAAGTGTATATAAACACTGTTTTTAACTAAAAAAACCGTGTTTTTGACAGTAAATAAAAAAATGTATTTCCAAATTGGTCGGGAGGGGGGTCAGCCTCGCTAGGGGGAGGGGGGTCAGGCCGGACCGCTCTCGAGCTTTGGAGGGAGAGGGGCCCCTGGATTTTTTTGGGTCCAAAATTTTGGCTGGTCAAAAATAAAATTAAATAAACAATTAAAAAAGCGCGCCGAAGGCGGGAAATTTTTGAAA
The DNA here is from genome assembly GCA_030248175.1 of Microlaimidae sp. YZB2_3. Taxonomy (NCBI): domain Eukaryota; kingdom Metazoa; phylum Nematoda; class Chromadorea; order Desmodorida; family Microlaimidae; species Microlaimidae sp. YZB2_3. The sequence continues at coordinate 8,954 of JASAMX010033455.1, forward strand.
CCTAACTGAGCATTTAGTTTTTGTTCAGAAAAAAATGCATTCTATCCAGTGCTTGTTCAAAAACGACAGGGGAACTATTCCCCTGTTCCCCCCTAGGGGAAACAGGGGGATATTTTACCTTTGTTCCCCCCTGGCCCCTCCTGGGTACGGCCATAGGTATGTTGACCCCAGACATATTGAATTATCCCCAGGGAATTTCATTCAAACGATAAACAAAATAATTTAGTTAAATTACAAATAAATAAAAATTTTTGTCAATGCGTTGTTTTTTTATTCATAACTAATAAGTAAGCTAAATACAAAAAAGAAATAACAAAACTTCAAGTAATAATCGCTGTTTTTCAGATCACAGTAATGATCAAGCGCTTTGTGTTCAAGTTCACGATTCTTTGAAAGATGTCAGCAGAAGTTTAAAAGATCTCCTGGATAAGCACAGTTTTATGCACTGCTCAGAAGTGCTTTCTCCGGCTACTAATGTGATTCATTCAATAAAAGGTAGATAACTAATGTAATTAAGTAAAATTTAAAATAATTCGTTTTTTAATTGTTTTTTTTTTGAAATTTGTGAATTGATATTTGATATTATATTATTAAACACTTTGCTCGCTTCAATCACGAAGTCATAATAAAAAGGAACGACAATGGCAGGACTTTGTATTCATAAAAAAATTAATTGACGCGACGGTTTTATTATTGGTATGACTTTACAGCATAGGTGGGCACGGGGGGGGTTGGGGGGTTAACCCCCCAAATTCTGAGAAGGGGGGTTTAACCCATACATGGGCACGGGGGGGGTTGGGGGGGTTAACCCCCCAAATTCTGAGAAGGGGGGTTTAACCCCCCCCCCACTCAAAAGTGGGGGGGGAGAAAAAGTTAACCCCCCCAATTTTGGAAAAATCAAGAAAAAAAATGTCTTTAAAATGACTTCTAACTGCCTCCAAACTTAAGTTTTGAGGTCAAAATGAATGTTTTAAGCAATAAAAAGGTCAAAAATGCTATAAAAAGGGCTTTTTGACCTAAAATTAGCGTTTTTTACCTATTTTTCCTTCAAAATCGAAAAACGATATGGGTAAAATGCACTCCAGAAAAAAAACGATATGGGTATTTTGCGTTTCTCGGATTTTAACCCCCCTAATTTGGGTTTTAACCCCCCCACTCAGAAGTGGGGGGGGGGGGGAGAAAAGGTTAACCCCCCAATTTTGGAAAAATGAAGAAAAAAAATGCCTTTAAAATGACTTCTAACTGCCTCCAAACCTAAGTTTTGAGGTCAAAAAAATGTTTTAAGCAATAAAAAGCTCAAAAATGCAATAAAAAGGGTTTTTTGACCTAAAATTAGCGTTTTTTTTACCTATTTTTTCTTTGAAATCAAAAAACAATATGAGTGAAATGCACTCCACAAAAAAACGATATGGGTATTTTGCGTTTCTCGGATTTTAACCCCCCCTAATTTGGGGTTTAACCCCCCCACTCGGATTTTCGAAGGGGGTATGTATAACCCTCAATCCCCTCCGCCCTGCCCACCTATGCTTCACAGCATACAGGGACCCAAAGTGGTGGAGGGGATTAACCCAAGATGTCAAAGAAACGCATTTTTATACCTCAGCGAGCGATCATGGCCGTATCCAGTCCAGGGTGAATAGGTAAGCAGAAGGGGTTTAGATTTTTTCTAGGTAGGGGGAGGGGGTGCAAAATTTTGAGGCTAAGGATGTAGACTGTATCTAACTTCTTTCTTTATCTATGACTGTCATGAGTATTCACACCTGCGCACGATCTGGAAATGCCCCCTTCGCTTTATTGGAGAATTGCCCCCTCATCCCCGTTTTATGGCCACCCCACGCCCAAAAATTAAAAAGTACCCAAAAATTATGGTGCCATTTTTGACCTATAATGACACCATCGCGAAATTTTTGCAGTTTTTAGCTATTTCAATGCATTATAAGCCATTTTAGACCTATTTTTAACTTATTTTCGCCTTTTTTTGTCCTTTCTCCCCTTTCCCTTCTTTTTTTCTCCTTTTTCTTCTTTTTTTTCTCTTTCTTCTCTGCTTGCCCTCCCCCGTTTTATTGCCCCCGCCTCGTTTCAAAAAGTTGCCTCCCCCCTCCGTGCCCCCCCCGTTTTGGAATTGCTCCCCCGCAATAAAACCCCGAGGGGAGGCAGTGCACATATTTGATTGCCCTTAAAATTATAAAAATAACCGAAACTATAAAAAAATCAAATTTGTGTCTTTATTAAAAATATTTGCAAAAAAATTTTTGTTTCCACTGGTTTTTTTCTTAAAATAAGGTGTCTTTAATTTTTTTCTGTTTTATTACAATACAAGCGTAAATCAAACATAACTCTGGATTTAAAGTGGTACTTAGCGCATTTCCTGCCGTTAAAAACGTCTGCTTTAAAAATACTTGAGAAGATCCCGCTAAACTCCACAAACAAGACAAAAATAGTTACAAGGTACACAGACTGATTGGCGGACAGTTAGACTCTTAAAAGTCTATTTTGGCTCCAACTTGAGCACATTAACGTTTGTTTTGTAACAAGTTACAAGGATACTTGTTTACGGATTTTTATTTCTCCATCCTTCTTGAGTGAAATAGGGATAAGATCATTGATCATCAAGAGCACCCCCCCGCCAGAGAGACCCCCACAGAAGGCCCCCCCCCCCCACCCCAGGCACAGGACCGGCCGGGCCCCCCCCCCCAGGGCAGGCCCCCCTCCCCCCCCCCCCCCCCAATTTGAAAGTATATTTTTTATTTACTGTCAAAAACACAGTTTTTTAGTTAAAAACAGTGTTTGAATACACTTTTTAGGCCTAAATAAGCTGTTTTAGTACATAAAATTCAATATTAGACCTAAAAGCACTTAAATTATTAAGTTAATTTGAAATCTCGCACCCGGAGTCGACCCTCTTAAAAAACCAGGGGGTTTGAACCCCCCTGGACCCCCCTAAAAATTTTGAACTTCCACCCGGGGGTGGACCCATAGATGAAGGGGGGGGTTTGGGGTGGGGTCCACCCCTCCCTAGCCTCGAAATTTTGGGGGGCCCTCCCCTCCCTTCAAAATTTTTGAATTTTTTACCCCTGACCCCCCTCTAGATTTTAAAATCTGACCCCCCCCCCTCTCCCCTCTCGAGAAAATTTTAAGTATTTTTTTATACTAAATTTTCTTCCAAAAACGTGAATTTTTTTACACAAATTCATGTTTTTACACCCTTTTTATACCTGAATATCGCTTTTTATTCAATAAAAAGTAGTATTATCTTATAAAAAAACTATTATTAAACCTTTAATGGTTTAAAAATATTTTGCTTTGGAATTTGGACCCCACCTGACCCTCCTCTAGGTTTCAAAATCTTCCACCCTGGGTCGACCCCCCTAGAAAGCTAGGGGGGTTCGACCCCCCCTAGGACCCCCCTCCTAGATTTTGAAATGTCATTTACCCGGGGTAAACACCCCCCTCTGGCTTTTTTACCGTGTTCATCTTTGGGTGGACGGTGGACCCCCCTAGCGGAACAAACACATAGACAATGCAGCAAAAAGAGTTACTAGTCGCAACAACATACTAAGAGCCCTGGCTGGTACCAGCTGGGGACAACAAAAGGAAACTATCCTAACCACATACAAGGCAATCGGACGCCCAATCATAAATTACGCAGCACCTATCTGGTCACCATTCCTTGCCCCCTCAAACTACTCCAGACGGCGCAGAATGCTGCACTAAGAACCGCTACAGGGTGCTACCTGAAAGTTTGTCCAGATCACCTGCACCAAGAAACCAAATTGCTACCGGTACACATGCACACAGCACTGCTGTCCGCGCAGTTTCTAGCTCAAACCAGAGACCCCCTGCACCCCTGCCACAGGCTCACAACTAACGTTGTGGCCAATCCAACA
>JASAMX010033456.1:0-20019 GCA_030248175.1 Microlaimidae sp. YZB2_3
AGGTAAAAATAGGTCCAAAATGGCTTAAAATACATTGAAATAGGCTTAAGCTTGTGAAAAATTTGTGATTACGGCGTCATCAGGTCTAAAACGAGCGATTAAAATTTTACGGTACTGTTTTTCGGCGGGCATAAATATTTCCTGTCTGTAATAGATGTTTCGGAGGTGACAAATGGGTCCACTCCCCCCTAGAGCCAAAATTTTGGACTCCCCCTAGAAAATCCAGTTGCCCCCCTCCCCCCAAAACTCGAGCCGAGAGCGGTCCGGCCTGACCCCCCTCCCGACCAATTTGGAAGTATTTTTTTATTTACTGTCAAAAACACGGTTTTTTAGTTAAAAACAGTGTTTAAATACACTTTTTAAACCTAAATAGGCGGTTTTAGCACATAAAATTTAATATTAGACCTAAAACACTTAAATTATTGAGTTATTAGACCCCTGACCCCCCTAAATTTTAAATCTCGCACCCGGGGTCGACCTTCCTAAAAAGCTAGGGGGGTCCAGACCCCCCTGGACCCTCCCCCCTAACGGACCCGACCAAAAACATCTATGAGGGGGGGGGCATAGGTGTTTTTTTTTTGGGGGGGGGGGGGGGGGGGGGCAGAGGGGTCCACCCCCCCTAGAGCCAAAATTTTGGACCCCCCTAGAAAAAAATTCAGGGCCCCCCCCAAACCCCCAGTGGTCTGGCTGACCCCCCCCCTAGTGAGGCTGACCCCCCTCCCGACCAATTTGGAAGATATTTTTATTTACTGCCAAAATAAAAAATTTTTTAGTTAAAAACAGTGTTTAAATACACTTTTTATGCCTAAAAAGGCTGTTTTAATACATAAAATTCAATAACCTAAAAACACTTAAATTCTTGAGTTAAAAAAATTTTGCTAAAAAATTGGACCCCCCTGACCCCCCCCCCCCCCCCCCCAAATTTGAAATCGCGCACCCGGGGTCGACCCCCCCTAACAAGCCAGGGGGGTCTGGACCCATACATGGGCACGGGGGGGTTGGGGGGTTAACCCCCCCAAATTCTGAGAAGGGGGGTTTAACCCCCCCCACTCAGAAGTGGGGGAGAAAAGGTTAACCCCCCAATTTTGAAAAAATGAAGAAAAAAATGTTTTTAAAATGACTTCTAACTGCCTCCAAACTTAAGTTTTGAGGTCAAAATGAATGTTTTAAGCAATAAAAAGCTCAAAAATGCAATAAAAAGGGCTTTTTGACCTAAAATTATTGTTTTTTACCTATTTTTTTCTCAAAATTAGAAAAAGACATGGGTAAAATGCACTTCAGTAGAAAAAAAACGATATGGGTATTTTGCGTTTTTCGGATTTTACCCCCCCCCCTATTTGGGGTTTGAACCCCTCCCCACTCCGACCAACTTGCCCATGTATGTCTGGACCCCCCTGCCCCCCCCCCCCCTAAAAAATTTGGCCTTCCACCCCGGGGTGGACCCCCCCTAGCGGACCCGACCAAAAAACACCTATGGGGGGCAATAATACAAGGGGCAAATCCTCCAATAAAGCTGGGGGGGCATTTCCAGACCGTGCACGGTCTGACAACACACTATTTAATAAAAAATTATCACGATAAAGCTTTGTTTAATTTTAAATCTATTAAATATTTATTCCCTCACTTTTCTCCTCTGCGCCGACAGAAACCCGCTGTCCGTGTTGGCGTGTTCCAACCCCTTGTGAAAATGCTTCCTCTCGCCCCCGCTCGTCCGGAACACTCCCAGGGTCGCCGCGCGCTGATTGGCCGACGGTGACGTGGGTTCCGTCTTTCGCCTACTTCTCTCCGCCTCCATTTCCTGCTTCCTCCGGGCGCTCTTGGCCCGCTCCAGATTGTCGTAAATACCGTCCAGACAAAAGTCGTCCGTGAGTCGCAAAAAGTCGTCCGGCAGTGGACCGACCAGCGGGGGGTGGTAGCGCTTGTTGCGTACCGTGGTGGTGACCCTCTCGTGGGTCCGGAACTCCGTGGTGCTGCCAGTAGAATCCGCATTTTTTTTGCCCCGCGATACCGGAACGGCCGTTTCCGGTCCCAGGAAGAAGTCGCCCATTAGCAGGTCAGGGCTAATGCTGTCCGGCTCGGGTATGTGTTGGATGGGCCCGCGATGGGCGGCGGCCAGGGTGCGGCCCACGGCTCCGGGACCGTTATAGAGCTGGTGTTCCTCGTAAGGCGGGGGCTGACCCCGAGGGGGCGGCGGCTGACCCCCTAGCTGCTGCTGCTGGTAAGACGGGAGCTTTTGCTGCTTTTGCTGTTTCGAGTTACGCGCCGGACTGAGCGGCGGCATGTTGAGATACATTTGTTCAGCGGAGTTCTAAACACGTTTTTCAGTATAATTGTTTGTTTTAATAAATTTGTTATAAATACATTGCTACAATAAAAACGCATTTTTTATATTAATTTTTAAAAAGTGTAAAAAAACTTTTTAATAAGCAACGCTGTATATTTAGGCAGGGGGGGGGGCAAAAGAGCGGACGTCGTTTTCGAATCTTTTTTTTTAAAAAAGTTTAAAAGTTTATTTATTTCGCATAAAGCATGATAGGCAAAGTTGATGTTACTCAGCACTAATTGCACAACCAAATACTACCATACATGAGCATAGGGGGTAGGGTGGGGTCCACCCATACATGGGCACGGGGAAGGGGGGTTGGGGGGTTAACCTCCCTAATTCTGAGAAGGGGGTTTAACCCCCCACTCAAAAGTAGGGGGGAGAGAAAAGGTTACCCCCCTCAATTTTGGAAAAATGAAGAAAAAACAAAGTCTTTAAAATGACTTCTAACTGCCTCCAAACTTAAGTTTTGAAGTCAAAATGAATATTTTAAGCAATAAAAAGGTCACAAATGCTATAAAAAGGTCTTTTTAACCTAAAATTAGTGTTTTTTAGCCATTTTTCCTTCAAAATCGAAAAACGATATGGGTAAAATGCACTCCATTCAAAAAAACGATATGGGTATTTTGCATTTTCTCGGATTTTCCTTCTTGTGTTTTACCCCCCCCCCCACTCCGGTTAAACTTGCCCATGTATGGGTCCACCCCATGGGTGGGCAGGGGGGGGGGGTTGGGGGGTTATACCCCCCCCCCAAAATTTCGGATTTTGCTGACACCCCCTCCCACCCTAAATTTGGGGTATCCGGGGACACCCCCCCCCGAATTCGCTTCCCGGAGAAAAATTTTTAAGCGTTATAAAAGGACAAAAAAAATTTTCCACGCTTCGCGCGGAGTGTTTATTACATTGTTTAGGTCATATACTTCATTTTTTCCTATTATTCAACAAACATTAATTAAACATTATTAACCTTTTATTAACGTTTTAAACACCTGTTTTAAATGCAAAGGGATAAAAAAACCTTAAACTTTGTAATAAACATCATCTGGAATTAAAATTTCTAGTGTATTTTAGCGCCTTAAATTAAAAATTTTCTCCCCCCAAACCCTCCTGACAAGAGGCTCTGCCCCTTGCTTGACCCCGCTGGAGGGCTCTCGCCCCCCCATACCCTTATCAGCAATACGTACCGAACGAAGTAGATGGAAAATACTATTCGCTTAGCATGGGTTTTTTTAATGTTTTGATTATAAAACTAATTAAAATTCAAAAATTAATTTTAAAAAGTCCATTCCAAACTTTTAATTAAGCATTTTTGTAATTAAAACATTAAAAAACTGGAAACCAAGCGCGCCAGCAGCGCTGTACCTACAAAGCGGCAAAAACTAAAAATCCGCAAAAACTGCTTTTGCTTTTGTAATATTAAAAAATATTTGAGAAATTTTGAAGAGAAGGGGTCAAGATTTTGAACCAATAAGTATTTGATATATTTAAACCGTAAAATCTACTAGTCGCTTGCTGTTTCTCAATTTTTCCCCTGCATATGATTGGTGCTAGTAAGTAGTTATTGTACATTCTTCCTAAACTAAAAAACCCTTATTCAGAACTAGTCTATTCTTAACGCAACATTTTGGGTTATTATTGGCTGGATTATTGATTTGTAGGTGGCAGTGAGTGATGGTTTCTTTTTGTTGGCCCCATAGGTGAGAACGGTTTGAGAAGCTAGGGGGGTGGTTTGGTTACCCATAGATGTTTTTGGGGGGACAGAGGAGAGGGGTCCACCCCCCACTAGAGCCAAAATTTTGGACCCCTCTAAAAAGAATCCAGGGGCCCCCCTCCCCCCAAAGCTTGAGAGTGGTCCAGCCTGAACCCCCAAAATTTCAAGACCAAGAGGGGTGGACCCCAGCTTGGAGCTTGTTTCTCATCTATGGTTGGCCCCAGCTGGTGCCGGCCACGCTCTGATGATATTGTTTCTCCTACTAGCTTTGCTGTTTATGGCTATTGTATGTGAACTGAAGTTGAGTTTGGGGTCAAAGGTGACACCCAGAATTTTAGAGTTTTGTTATAGAGGGAGTTGGCTGTTGTTAATTTTGACTTTGGAATGGTAGTTAAATTTGTTTGAAACTGGTGAGATGAAAGTAAGTGTTGATTTTTCTTTGTAAACTATGAGATGATTGAGTGTTAGGAAGTGGTCAAGTTGATTAAGATAGTTAGGTCTGTCTTTATTTTGGCTATTTTGGTTCCAGTGGTGAAAACGGTTGTGTCTGAAATGAAACTATTTTGATGTTTTTAAGAGTGGATATGTCTGACATACAGAAGTTGAAAAGAGTGGATGAGGCGAATTTCAATGCTGAGTGTGTTGAAGGCTTTTGTAAGATCAAGCGCAGCGACTATTGTTCTGTAAAGAGGTTTATTTTGGTTGAATCCAGTCAGGGACGTAGCCAGGGGGGCGGGGGGGGCGGCCACCCCCTCTCGAAACGGTCGGACAGGAGGAAAAATAAGGATAGTGGATGGGCGAAATGGTCGCCAGATAGTAAAATTTGGGGGTTTTCAGAGGCTAAAAATTCAAAATTTTTTAGCGCCTCGCTAATCGCTCAGTGCAAAATTTTAAAATAATTTTAGTACCCCAATGGACCCCCAAAAACCAAATTTTTTTTCCGCTTTGCTTCGCTCAGCGGTCACTTTCTATTGTATACATACATATATATATATATATATATCGTTATTTATGTTGCCTGATGCTAATGTTATTTCAAAGTTAGTACAATAATTTTTATAAGTAATAAGTACTACACAGAAAGCAAATCAAACAATCATATTGGTTGATTCATGTACCTCCCCCCTCTTAAATTTTCCTGCCGCCTATAGCATTGGCTCGGATTTTTTTCATATAGGTAGGTACCCTAGAAAACATGGAGCCGAGATGCTGCTCATGTGCTTTGGTTCACAATGTGGGTTTAGCCAAGGGGTCTGAAACTAACGTCTCTAAATTCCTTTTTTGTAAAATCCAGGCTCTGCCAATGTGTGCTTATGTAATTTTTAACTAAGAAAACATGTTTTTACTGCTAAAAACATTAGATAATAAATTATTAGGCCAAAAACAGTGTATTATACAGCTTTATCTACGTTTATCCCTGGTTTTTTAACGTTTTCAAAAATAAAGGGGGGGGGGGGCTCGGGCATACATGGGCAAGTTGGTCCGGAGTGGGGGGGGTTAAACCCCAAATTAGGGGGGGGGGTTAAAATCCGAGAAACGCAAAATACCCATATCGTTTTTTTTTTTTCTGGAGTGCATTTTACCCATATCGTTTTTCGATTTTGAAGGAAAAATAGGTAAAAAACGCTAATTTTAGGTCAAAAAGCCCTTTTTATAGCATTTTTGAGCTTTTTATTGCTTAAAACATTCATTTTGACCTCAAAACTTAAGTTTGGGGGCAGTTAGAAGTCATTTTAAAGACATTTTTTTTCTTCATTTTTCCAAAATTGGGGGGGGGGGTTAACTTTTTCTCCCCCCCCACTTCTGAGTGGGGGGGGGGGGGGTTAAACCCCTTTTCGCAGAATTTGGAGAGAGTTAACCCCCCAACCCCCCCCCCCCCGTGCCCATGTATGGGCTCGGCCCCCCCCCCCCCAAAATTTTGGGGTTGGTTCTCGGTTGTTGTTGGTTGTCGGCTAACTTGGTTGTAGGTAGAAGTATTTGAGCGAAATTGGGTGAATTAGTGTATCAGGAATTTTTATACATGGCCAAAGTAGAGATATTGGTCTATTGGAGTTAGAGAGGTTGAGGTTTTTTCCTAGCTTTGAGAGCAGAATGACATTGTTTCCCAATATTGTTGCGATTTTGCTGGTTTTGAGAGATAGGTTGAATAAGTCAGTGAGGCAAGGCAAGTCGTTTGCGCCAAGGTTTTTGAGATGAAAAATAGATAGGCATAGGCCATCTGAACCAAAAGCTTTAGAGTTGCTGACTTGTTGGATTGCTTTTTGTACTTCTAAGGTGGTATGTTCCAATGGTTTGGTGTTTTTTGTGCTTTTGATTTTCCTAGTACATTTTGGTTTTCTTTTGAAGTGTGGTGAGGGCATATTGTGGTGGTGAATTGTCTATTGAAGTTTTTGAGGGTGGATTATTTTAGGTTGGTGCTGTTGATATTGAGGTTTGGAAGTTTATGATTATGAGTAGGTGGTCTGAGCTGAAAATTTGCCATATTCCAATTTGTGGAGGTGCGTAAGGTGTCAAAAGCTAAGGAGACATCTGGATTCTGGAGAGGTGGGATTTCTACTGGTTGGCACTCTTTCAGGAGTGTTGGAGTTGAGGGTTGCCATATTAAAGTTGTTGTTTGAGTAGGCGTTTGCCTTGGGTGTCTGTTGTGGTTGAATGCCAGAGTGGGTGGTGGGCGTTGAGATGTCTCCAAGGTTTATTCTATCTTGTTTGTTTAGTAGTTGAGAAATATCTGGAGTATAATCTGGATTGCAGGCACTAGAAGGGGGATATATATGGTTACTATTGAGAGTTCAGTGTTGTTGAAAGGGATGTTAATGGCATGCAATTCTGCACGTGGTTCTGTTTGTTGTATGCAAGGTCATTTTTGTAGATGATAAATTTGTGTACTGGTAGTATCAGACCGCCTCCTTTGTTGTTTCTGTCCTTCCTGATGACTGTAGCTTGGTAATACTTGGGTTTTTGAGCTGTTGGAGAGTTTTGTTTTCTCAATAGCTGCAATATGAATGTTATGCTGATGAAAGACATGAGAAAAGAGAAAGATATTCTTCAAAATCTCCTTTTTGTAGTTTTTACTGTAAATTTGGGGTAAGCAAACTCAGTTTTTTTTGGAAATATCCAACAAAATATCATATCCATGTACTAAATTTATTTTTTCAACAATTCACTCACAGTGTCAATGTGTCATATTTTTTAGGTTACATAATAAACAATGGTTGTAATGTAATGATGGGAGTAAAAATAGACTAAAGTAGACAAAAATATTAATAAAAATGATGACGCATTATACAACAAACAACTTTTCAACATTTGAAGAACTATTAAAAAAAGACGATCTTCAATTAAAACAAGACTCTCTTAACCAAGAGGCAGAACTGCAGAAATTGTTTTCTCCTAGCCCACAAAAAATTCAGCATTCGAAGCCTTTAGAAAGATTTCATGTCAACAGCACTGCTATTTCTTGTTTGCTACCAGAAGATGTCATATCAGAGTCAGTCGCACGGATTGTTCAAAACTCCCAAGACGAGGATTTTAGAAACCGAACTTTTGTCTTATTAGGAGTGCAAAGCTGCTTAGAGCTTCAACTAGCTCTTAAACATAAAATTATTAATATTTTGACCCGAAAGGAAAATAAAACCAAACGGAGTTTGTTTCGTGCTGCTTCTGACGGAAATTTGCTTCGTTTTACCCAAACATTAAAAGAAAATCAACATAGGTTTTCAGAGCAATGTTGGCCAAAATCATCTGTGCCAGAATTTTCACCCAATCATTCAGATTTTATGGCATCATCATTTAGCCCGGTAACTTTTGTCAGAAAAAATAGCAGTTTTTTCATCAAGCAACACAGTGGACTCGATACAGAAATAAAAATAAATCAAAATACAGTGATATCTCCCAACTCTAAAAAACATAAAAATGTTTGTATTGAAACACAACTAAATCTTTTGCCGAAAAACGATTTTTCCCCATCCTGCTCAAAAGTTAATTTGGACAATAATTTTTTCGGTATGAAGCAATCAGGAACGCAGTTTTACAAAAAAATATTAAAAGCTTGTTTTAATTAAACCAGTATGTATAGTTAAAAATAATGTAACGATATAAAATAGTTCAACAAATTTTAGTCCATAGATCACCGACCTGTGACGGCTGGGGGAGGGGGTTTACGGTAGGGCATACATGGGCACGGAGGGGGGTTGGGGGTGTACATTTACCCCCCCTCCTTCCCAAATTCTGAGAAGGGGGATTTAACCCCCCACTCACAAATGGGGGGGGGGTTTGGAAAAATGAAGAAAAAATTGTCTTTAAAATGACTTCTAACTGCCTCCAAACTTAAGTTTTGAGGTCAAAATGAATGTTTTAAGCAATAAAAGGGCTTTTTGATCTAAACTTAGCGTTTTTAACCTGTTTTTCCTTTAAAATCGGAAAACGATAAGAATAAAGTGCACTCCAGAACAAACCGTACGATATGGGTATTTTGCGTTTTTCAGATTTTAACCCTCCCTAATTTGGGGTTTAACCCCCACTCCGAACCAACCTGTCCATGTATGCGGTAGGGTGTTGGGATTTTTGACAGTTAGGGGGAGGAACGCGGTAGGGTATGGGGTCAGAAGAAGGGTCTTTGAGAGAGGAGGGAGTAAAATAATGTTTGCATAGAAATAACACGTTTGCAATTTGCAAGTTGCAACATTTCCTTTAAGTTTTAATGCTTTACTAATAAAGTTTATAATATAATAATAAATTTTAGCTTGTTTTAAAGGTTTTGCTTAGCTTAAGAAACAATTAAAACATTTGTTTCCATGTATGGTTGTTTGGGAAGGGGTCAAAACAGTGTTTTGGGGAGGGCATAGGCATAGGTGAGCACGGTCGGGGAAGCTAGGGGGGTGGTTACCAGGGGTAAATCGAATTTTGAATTCTAGGAGGGGGTCCGAACCCCCCTAGCTTTTTAGGGGGGGTCGACCCGGGGTGCGAAATTTTGAAATCTAGAGGGGGTTCAGGTGGGGTCCGGTGTCCAAAGCAAAACAGTTTTAAACCATAATAACTTTAATAATTGTTCTTTTTATAGGATAATACTACATTTTATTGAATAAAAAGCCATATTCATGTATAAAAAGGGTGTAAAAGCATGAATATGTGATGAAAATTCACGTTTTTGGAAGAAAATTTAGTATAAAATAGGTACCTAAAATTTTCCCGAGAGGGGGGGGGTTCAGATTTCAAAATCTAGAGGGGGGTCAGGGGTAAAAAATTCGGAAATTTGGGGGGGAGGGGGGCCCCTAGATTTTCGTCTAGGGCGGGGGGCAAAATTTCGGGGGGGTGGACCGTGGACCTCACCCTGCCCCCCCCCCTTTCTCACCTATGGGCATAGGTGAAAACGGTCCGGGAAGCTAGGGGGGTAGTTACCCGGGGTAAATTGAATTTTGAATTCTGGGGGAGTCCCAGGGGCTCCGAACCCTCCCTAGCTTTTTAGGGGGGTCGACCCGGGGTTCGCAAGGTCAAAATCTGGGGGGGTCAGGGGGGTACATTTTAAAAATAGTTAAATTGAGAAAAATCTGCATATAAAAGTCTTGATTCATGTTTATAAGAATACTTTCAGGTTTTTTTAATGTCATGTGCAGACTGGGTGTATTAATTATGATGTTTAAATTAAAAACAATAAACTCCTATGATTCATATTATATACAGACCTGTGCACTGCCCCCCCCCCCCCGGGGTTAAAACGTGGGGGGGGGCAATTCCAAAATGGGGGGGCACGGGGGGCAACTTTTTTGAAACGGGGGGGGCAATAAAACGGGGGGGGCAAGCAGGGGGGAAAGAAAAAAAAGAGAAAAAAGGAGAAAAAAAGAGAAAAAAAGAAGGGAAAAGGGAAAAAAGGGACAAAAAAAGCGGAAATAAGGTAAAATAGGTCTAAAATGGCTTAAAATACATTGAAATAGGCTAAAAACTGCAAAAAATTCGCGATGATGGCGTCATCATAGGTCAAAAATGGCGTCATATTTTTAGGGTACTTTTTCATTTTTTGGCGAGGGGGGGGGGCAATAAAACGGGGGGGGGCAAATCCTCCAATAAAACGGGGGGAAGGCATTTTCAGACCGTGCACAGGTCTGGGTTACGGGTTCAATTCCTGTATCGGCCAAATTTTTCAATTAATTTGACTGTTTAAATTTTTCAGCGCCTGGTTATTTTCGCTTCTACTTTGGGTTGACACATATTTGCCGATACATGGTGGCCGATGGTGGCCGATACACACCTACGGGTTTGTATACCAGTGTACTCTCCGTTCTACGGTAGATAGACAGGGTTGTTGGGGCTGGTGAAGGTGTGCGGCGGTGGTAGGCTAAAAACTGCAAAAAATTCGCGACGATGGCGTCATCATAGGTCAAAAATGGCGTCATATTTTTAGGGTACTTTTTCATTTTTTGGCGGGGGGGGGGCAAATCCTCCAATAAAACGGGGGGGGGGCATTTTCAGACCGTGCACAGGTCTGTATAAATAATGATCTGGTTCCATTAAAACTTTTTTTTATCATAAAAATAGTGCAAACACGCATGATGCAAAGAGCAGAGTTAGGAAAGCTGGGTTTTGTACCACGGTAGTAGACGCCAGAAAGTGCCTAATGATATAGCTTGCATTTCACATGCTGCTATGCAATGCAACTTGCATAGCAGCATGTAAAATGCAAGCCTTACACTAGGCCTTTCTGATGTCTATTGCCACAGTAAAAACCCAGCTGGAAGGGAAATGAAAAAATTTTCTGTAATAAAAATAACCATTGTTTGTTTTGTGTTTGTATGTTTTTTTTAATTGTTTCTTTCTTGATGTTAAAATTGTTGTTTATTTTTCCAGAAATAAATTGTTTAAAAAATAATGGAACCAGATCATTGAAATGAAAGGCTTATTACCAATGCTTAATTTACTGTTAATACTTGGGCCTTCTTAGGCTTGGCTTGAGGCAGTTTTACCTGCCTAGTACCTTTATTTCTTTTTTTATGCATAATAATATCATGGTTTGTTTAGCCTTTTACAACTTGTAACTTGCAAGCAATCAGTTATCAAAACAAAAAAAACAACTTTTGGTCTTCGAGGGGAGGGGGTGGTCCGCTCCCAAACTCTAGAGGGGGGGGGGTCAGGGTTAAAAAATTCGGAATTTGGGTGGAGAGGGGTCCCTCTGGATTTTTGTCTTGGGGGGGGGGGCAAAATTTCGAGGCCAGGGGGGATGGACCCCACCCTACCCCCCTTTTCACCTATGGGGGAGGGTGACTTGACCAAGAGTGTTAGGGGGAGGGAGGGTCAAAAATTGGTCTTGATAACAGTAACGATAGCCCTCCAGGGATTATTGAGGGAGAAGAGGGGGAATGCCACACGGTATCGCTCGGTGATTTATGGTTTAGTCAGTATGATAGATTCACGTAAAAACAACTATTTTTGTACGATTTGGTACAATCACATCAATGATTATTTACTACCAAAAACATATAATTTGCACATTAATAATTAATATAAATAATTTTAACGTAAAATTTTTTGTGAAATTAGTAAAAGCTCGTTTTTATTTAATTTATTATTTATTTTAAAAAAATGGTGATTTTTAGGTTAAAAAATACGCTATTTTTTATATGAAAACCGTTTTATTTGTTTTATTTTTAAAAAAATATTAGCGAAGTTGGGACTTATATCGTTACATATTATTTGGTTTAAAAACAATCCAGCAATTTTTAAAGAAAATAGTTCCAAGGTAGTAGTAGTATTATTGTTACTATAAGTGGTTGGTAGTATTATTACATATTACTATTACTACCCATTAGATTTTGACTTAATAATAATACAAAATTTTCTTTAAGTTATCGTAATTTGATTATATACCTGGGGCTCTTTTACCATGGGGTCCCAGCCTGACGGCGTATTGGATTCTATTCTGATCTGCCGATCAAGTTGGCCTCTGTATGTCTCGAGAATAGAGCAGGTTTACATCCTGAGCCCCGTAAACCCGGCATCAGTAGTATACCTTTGGTGCACTGATCAGAAGCCGAGGGGCCCATGAACCACATTTTTTATAGGTCTAGTTCAAAATTAAAAACTAGGAAGCATAGGTGGAATTTGGCGGGTATATCCAACCCCTGAAATTCGCGGGTGTCCGGGGCATACATGGGCAAGTTGGTCCGGAGTGGGGGGTTAAACCCCAAATTAGGGGGGGTTAAAATCCGAGAAACGCAAAATACTCATTATCGTTTTTTTTCTGGAGTGCATTTTACCCATATAGTTTTTCTATTTTATAGAAAAAATAGGTAAAAAACGCTAATTTTAGGTTAAAAACTCCTTTTTATTGCATTTTTGAGCTTTTTACTGTTTAAAACATTCATTTTGACCTCAAAATTAAGTTTCGAGGCAGTTAGAAGTCATTTTAAAGACATTTTTTTCTTCGTGTTTCCAAAATTGGGGAGGGTTAACTTTTTCTCCCCCCCCACTTCTGAGTGGGGGGGGGGGTTAAACCCCCCTTCTTAGAATTAGGGGGTTAACCCCCTAACCCCCCGTGCCCATGTATGGTCCGGGTTCGGAGTACTCCCAAATTTTTTTTTTTGGGGGGGGGGAGAAACGCAGCCCCCGAAATTCGGGGGTGTCCGGGGTCCCCCAAATTTTAGTGGGGGGATGGGTGTCGGCAGTAATTGGGGATTTTTTTGGAAGGTATAACCCCCAACCAACCCCCCTGCCCACCTATGCTTGGAAGTTCAAAATGTTTTCAGGATCAAAAAGATTAAAGTTTTATATTTTCGCAAAAATTTTTTTTTTAATTATCGGCCGACCGCCCTTTAAGTGACCTAAAATAAAAAAAACATCACTAAAAAAATTTAAAGGTGACAAGCTATTTTTTGTTAGCAATTGTTTGTCGGTCATTTTAAGCTATCTCCAGTGCCCAAAGTATATTTTGCGATAAACGTTTTTAAAATTGAGGCTACAACTATGGGCTGGGCCTGCTCATATTTTCGGTACCCCGCGTAGATTCCCTCCTTTCCCTGGCACCTGGTAAAATTGACTCTACAAACTTAAAAACAAAAAAATACCAATTCAATAATTTAAGTGGATTTTTTTAACTACGTTCCTGGTGATTTTCATTCTCGTTCCAACAGTTTTTCTTCTTGCGCAACTGAATTATCACCAATTAAGGTTAAAAATACCCAAAGTACACAATCATCTAATAATTGTTTTAGTCCAGCTAAAACTTTGAAATTGGACAAAACATCATCGTCATCATTCATGCTTTCACCTGATCTGGAGTGTTTGTTAAATTACACCAATAGTCCCTCCACGACGAATGATCAGTTCGAAAAAAGCAATAAAAATAAAGACGTTAACCAAAGAAAAATATGTTTGTCATTTAAAAATTTTCCTGGAAATCAAAATAGATTCGCGGTTCTTGATCGTTTTTCACCCACTAAGAAGCAAATAGCTTCCAACGGTTTACTTAATTCAAGATTTGCTAATTTCACACCTCATTTGCCAACCGGTGCTGGTGTTTTGTCTGCAAAGAACGTTCTTTCCAACAATACATCTCCTGATCATATTCTAAACGATTTTTCGCCGCTCCCAACTACCATTGTAACCACGGAATAAAAACCTATCACAAGTAGGTACGAAAGGTACCCAAACGCAAACAATGAATTATAAATTTAAAGAGAAAATTAGATTGGAACAACGTTTTAATAATGAAAATGAAAAACTATTTTGTAGATAAACATTTACCTGGTGAGACCTAATCTTTAATATCAAAAAGTGATTTTTCACAGTGATATGTTTATAAAATTTTGTTACAAATAAAATAATATAATTTTCTTTTGTTGATTATCTGAATTGGTATATTTTACCATAATATTGTGTCCTTAGTTTTAACTAAACTAATTTTACTAAACAAACATCGCTCCAGAAAGAAGGCCTAGTTAACTTACTTCTTATAAAAAAACATTTTTTTAAAATTAATACTTGAATTTTCAAGCCCTAAAGCGCAGAATGTCTTTGACAGATTTTTTTTAATTTGACAAACTATTTTTTTGGTAGAAACTATTAAAAAAATTAGTCAAGGTTGGAATGTCGACCCTGTGTTCACCAATGTTAGGAGTGGTACTCTCTCCCCTCAGAAATAAAAATTGGGGGGGGGGGAGAGAGCCCCAGCAGAAACAAGGCATCCCAAACGTCGTGCGGCCAGAAAGTCAACCCATTACTAGGGATAGAATTTTTAATTTTATTTTGGGTTTTTTATTTATTAGTCAACCCATTTGGAGTTTTGGAGGGGGCGGTCATTTGGAGGGGGCGGTCTGAGGGGCGAGAGCCCCCAGCGGGGACAAGGGGCAGCTTCCCTTGTCAGGGTGTCCAGGAGCAGAGCAGAATGCCCCCTAGGGACAAATTTTTTAATTTAAGGCGCTAAAACACACTAGAAATTTTAATTCCAGATCATATTTATTACAAAATTTAAGGTTTTTTTTATCCCTGTACATTTAAAAGCTTTTGTTTAAAATGTTAATAAAGGTGAATAATAGTGCTTACAATAGTTTTATTTAACATGGATACCTTAACTATTAAACGAAATATTCGATTTGAAATCTAAAAAAACTAGAGTAATTCTACCTGCGAAGGGGAGAAAATTTGGTTTTTTGACTATTAATATGCTTTTGGAAGGCATCAGAAAAGTTTCTGTGTTAATATTAAAGAAAAAAATTTTTCTCTCCCAAAATTAAAAAAAAGTGAGGGTCCTCTCACGAAAAAATCCGGTTTCGCCGGAGTTCGGGAGGTTTGGGGGGAGGGGTGGACGGTGAAAAAATCCCCCCGTCCCCTGGGCACGCCACTGCTGTGGCTACCAACCAATGGAGTCGGGGGTTGATCATTGGACCAAACACAGGTCTGTGCATGGGCTAGATTAATGGCAGCATATAACCGTTTTTTACCACAGATAGCTGTTTTGGGCTGTGGTTTTTTAAAACAATGTTAGCTTTTGTAGTTATTAGTGCGATTTCTTAAAAAAAAACAAAAACTAAACTTCGCAAAAAAAATGAATATTGCAAAAAATCAGTTTGCGACTAAGGCATAAGTAAAGTGTTAACACAAATTAGCGTACTGTCCACGACAAAAAAAATTACGCTACTTCTGTGGCAGAATTTTGATAAAACAAGTATACAGTACACGCTACCATAGATGTTTTTGGTCGGGTCCGCTGGGGGGGGGGGTCCACCCCCGGGTGGAAGGCCAAAATTTTTTAGGGGGGTCCGGACCCCCCTGGCTTTTTAGGAGGGGGGTCGACGCCGGGTCCGAGATTTCAAATTTAGGGGGGGTCAGGCAATTGGGTCCAATTTTTTAACAAAATTTTTAACTCAATAATTTAAGCGTTTTTAGGTCTAATATTGAATTTTATGTGCTAAAACTGCCTTCTTAGGCATAAAAAGTGTATTTAAACACTGTTTTTAACTAAAAAAACTGTGTTTTTGACAGTAAATAAAAAATATACTACTAAATTGGTCGGGAGGGGGTCAGGCCGGACCGCTCTCGAGCTTTAGGGGGAGGGGGCCCTGGATTTTTTCTAGAGGGGATTCAAAATTTTGGCTCTAGGGTGGTGGACCCCTCTGTCCTGTCCCCCATAGATGAACAAGGGGGGCTAGGATGGGGTCCACCCCCCTAGCCTCGAAATTTTGGGGGGCTCCCCCTAGAAAAAATCCAGGGCCCTCCTCCTCCCAAATTTTCAAATTTTTCACCCCTGACCCCCCTCTAGATTTCGAAATCTGACCCCCCTCCCCTCTCGAGAAAATTTTAAGTATTTTTTTATACTAAATTTTCTTGCAAAAACGCGAATTTTTAACACAAATTCATGTTTTTACATCCTTTTTATACCTAAATATCGTTTTTTATTCAATAAAATGTAGTATTATCCTATAAAAAGAACTATTATTAAAGTTATTATGGTTTAAAACTGTTTTGCTTTGGACACCGGACCCCACCTGACCCCCCTCTAGATTTCAAAATTTCGCACCCCGGGTCGACCCCCCCTAAAAAGCTAGGGGGGGGGTCCCCCCTAGGACCCTCCTCCTAGATTTTGAAAAGTCATTTACGCGGGGTAAACACACCCCCTAGCTTTTTGACCGTGCTCATCTATGCTGTCCCCCCCCCAAAAAAAAACATCTATGCACTGTACAGTGTTTGTGTTTTTGGTAGGAACTTTGGTGATAATACAAATAAATGTACATTACTTAAAATTTTTCTCACAGAAGAAAAAATTGAAAAAAAAGGGACAATTCGGGAAATTCCAGAGAGGGTCGTAGTGAAGAAGCTCAAAAGTGCGGTGTGCAGTCAAACTTTTTGTCTTCGATTTTGATAAGTTTTTGTGAAAACCTTACTAGTGCTACAAAATTTTTTTTAACAAAATATCTCAAGTGGTTCAGGAATGACCCAAAAAAATGGCGTTATTTGACAATTATGTACGTGAAAAATTGGTCAATGGGTATAACGATTTACGTTACAAATTATTCACTTAAAAGAAAGCGGCTACTTTCTACTCTAATTTGATACCTTGATCGTTAATATTGGTGCAGTATTTGTCGAAATATTGTTTTTCCCGTACAAAAAAGCCGCGATTTTTTTTTTTTTGTTAAAAACACCAAACGGCGGCAGTGATTTTGTGAAGTTTGCCCAAATTTTCTTTCCTTTACTCGTGTTTTTAGCGAAAAAATCAAGGGTTTTTTTGTACGAGAAACGCAATATTTCGACAAATACTGCACCAATCTTAACGATCAAGGTATCAAATTAAATTAGAAAGTAGCCGCTTTTTTTGAATGCATATTTTTTAAAGTTAAATCGTTATACTTATTGAGCAATCTTTCACGTACGGAATTGTCTAAAAACGCCATTTTTAGGGGGTCATAACTCCAGAACCACTGGAAATATTTTGTTGAAAATTTTTTTGTGGGATATTGGAGGCAGGGGTAAGGTTGGGAAAGAAAACTTTTTATTTTTTAGGTACCTAAACACTAAAAACATTTTGTAGTTAGCTAGCTGAGCTAAATTTTTCCCATTCCCAACAGTTCTTCATTAATAATTATTAGTCAAATTCTTTTTCAGTAAACATTTTTATTTAGTTTTTTCAAAATTTTAGTTTTTGCCATGCAGAAAATCTTGGTTATTATTAGTGGGGCTACCTGTGCCGGTAAAGGAGAAGCAGCTGCACGCGTGTCCAACCTCTTAAAACAAGAAGGCGTACAAGTTATTGTTTTGCATCAAGATGATTATTTTCATCATGAATCGAAACTAGCGCCGCTTCCTAAGTATGAAAACTTTGATTTCGAAACGCCTGATGCGGTGGATTTCGAAACCCTTTGGGACGATTTGGAAATCCAACTTAAGCGATCTGAACAACAACTCAATCATGAAAACAGTGGGGACGGACTTCAACCTTGTAACAGTGCAGAAACTTGTGTGATTATTGTGGAAGGACACGTACTTTTTGGTAACAAAAAACTGGTGAAAAGGTCAGATCTGCGTTATTTTATCTATCTGGACTTTGAAGAATGCAATAGGCGTAGGGTTTTAAGGTACTCTTGTACGTAAAGGAACTAAGATTAAAATTTATAATACCAAATATTATACATAACAAAAATGTTTCCCTGCCGTGTAAATTTTTTTCTGTGCATCGTATTCACAGGAATTTGACTACCGTGGGAAGGTTAAATTAATTCAACCTCTGGGAGGGTTACACACACGTTTTTTTTACTGAAAGTAGTCGTGATGACAGCTAATTTAGACTTTAAATCATAGCCAGAAATTTTTTCGTTAAAGAAGGGTTCGTCAGTAAGGAAAGGGTAGGTGGCACGTGGCACCGTCATAAATATCCGAGGAGCGGAGTTGAGGGGGCTCTGCCTTGTTTTTTTTGTTCTTGTTTTTTTGTATGTTCAAAATTTTTTTTTGTATGTTCAAAATTTCAACGCGAGAAGCGAATGTGAATCTCTCAACAAAAAAAATCTTGTCTCGTCTTCTTACCCCCTTCAGTTATTAAACTGTTGAAACGTACTCAACCCTCTCCTTTTGCAAATTCAAGGGCCCCCTGGCCTACACCTTTTTCTACTTTTTACCAGGCTAGGCGCTCGCCACATCATGTTTCCCTGAATATGTCGCCTGCGCCTGACACCCTAAGTTCTTGGAAAATTCGGCTTAGGGTTTTCTGAAAACGAAAATTTAAAATACAAGAGGTGAGATGGCAGGGGTTCGGTTTAAAAATTTACTTTTAAACGTAGATGAGCAGCACAAATTAATAAAATCTGGCATATTCTCTCAATTTTACGTCTTCTTTGATTAGATTACTGCTTTTATTTTATGAGGGTGGTTTAAGAAATAATTATAAAATAAAAAAAAAACTTTGTGCTTTCTTCTCGCGTTTTATGCTTCTTATCAGTTGGTTACATAAATTATATTTTGTCACCTTTCGAAAAATATATCCCTATATTTTTTTATTATTATAATGTATATTTTATACCAAAATTTTAGCTAATAATATTTTTAAAATAAACTAAAATAAAACTAAATTTTATCAACCAAACTATACAAGTAGTTCGTTAACGTACCTACCAGAAAGAACGGATTATGTCCCACCGGATAGAAACGAGTTTTTTCCAGAATACGTTTGGCCGGCTTACTTGAAACACTATGATGAAATCAGGAAGAATTGCGAAAATATGACGCTTGTCAACGGTTCCTTGCCACCGGAAGACGTGAGCAGGAAAATATTTATTGAAATTATGCAACGTATTAGTTCCAACTGGGTTGCATTACGAACAGATTCTTTGTGCACAGCCATGGCGGATTTTTTTGTCAGATCAATAAGTTGCGGTGCTGTTTCGATATTTATAGGTAATCAATTTTTTTATGAAACAAACAAGGATCGCTAATATGTTGTTGGTCTACAACTCACAGTACCATGGCCATTTGAAAAAAATTTAAACTCATACTTTCGCATCACTTTGACTGCATAAAAAAAGCTTTGCATCTGTGACTAAAGTTATTAGTGAAAAAGTTACTATGAAAATTCGATGTGTCTCGCAAAAATCTAAAAAATTCATTTTAACCTTAATAACATTGTTGAAATAATTAGATTAAACATGTTCTTGGATCTCACATTATAACAAGTGGATCAAAGACAAGGGAAATAGCTCAGTGGGGTAGTCAGGGGGGAGCGGCCGCCCCTCCCTCTCCCCCCGAAATCCGGCGAAGCTGGATTTTTTCGGAAGCCCTTATGGTTTATGAATTTTTGCAGAAAAAATTTTTTTAATTTTTTTAAAAAAATAAATTCAGAAACATTCCTAATGCGTTCGAAAAGCATAAAAATACACAAAAAACTTAAATTTTTGCCGCTTCACGGGAAGTTTACATTGATAAATTTATATTAGTTTTCTAATTTCTGGATTTTACCATTCAATACATACTTAGGCATATTAGATTTTGGTAATGGGTGTTTTAAACCTCTTAACAACGTTTTTTATACTTGTGGGGCAGGGTCGTAACCAGGGAGAGGGCGGCCGTTCCCCCCCCCCCTGAAACGGTCGGACAGGGGGGAAAATAAGGATAGTGGTTGGGCGGGGGGCGCCCCCCCCCCCGAAATGGTCGCCAGATAGTAAAATTTGGCGCAAATTTTTTTTGTACTACAATCCGCCCCCACCCCCAAAATAAAACTCTGGGTACGTCCCTGTTGTGGGGTAGTCCGCCTCTCTTCACCGTTCATCCCCGCCCTCTTTCTTATCGAAGTTTAGCATTTTGTATAGGTTTTCTTTTTTACTTTTTGAATATTGTGTTATAAAAATTTAATACAAACTTAGTGCATTCTAAAACCATAATATAATTAATATAAAAATTTTTCCCGCTACGCAGGAAGGTCAGATTTATAGACAGTACAAGTACAACTAATATTTTTAGTGATATTTTGTGTTATTATAACTTCAACCATACCATGAGCAAAATTTAAAGACAT
>JASAMX010033457.1:0-11213 GCA_030248175.1 Microlaimidae sp. YZB2_3
ATTTATTCATTTATTCAAACATTATGTCTATTAAATATAAATCAACCAGAAGATAGAGTATTCAAATCAAATCAAATATTTTTATTCACATACATGTATATTTTTTATATTATTTACAAGAGTGAATATAAATTTTTTTTTGTTATATAAATAGATTGATTGTTTTTACAAAATACAAATAATACTTTAAATCTAAATGTAAACCCAACGTGGCTACAGTAGTCGTTTTTTGGATTAAACAATGCACCCATTAAGTAACCACTCAAATCACGAGAATCTGACTTCATTTTATCAAATAAATACTCTACATTAAATAGAATCTAATTGGCTGATAAAGATCAATAATTGGCTGATAATTACTTTATCAGCCAATTAGATTCTATTTAATGCAGAGTATTTGTTTGATAAAATGAAGTCAGATTCTCGTGATTTGAGTGGTGACTTAATGGGAGCATTTTTAAATGCAACAAACAAACTGTTGCAGCCACGTTGGGTTTACCTTTAGTCACAATGCATTAAATAGAAAACGAATTGGTAACTGGGATGATATTATTTATTTAGATCATAATATCAAGTTAAAACCTAAGTAAGTATTTTTTGAACATTAGAAATTAATCAAAATTTAATAAATATGTAAATAAAAGAAAGAAGACACAGAGTATATAAAGGCTTTCAATTCATGTTTGTGTCAAATTTGGTGAAACAACTAAAATCAATTTTTTGAATTTTTACTTTGAATCATTCTATTGATTTTAAATTTACAACATATGCGGTAAAAATTACAATAATAACAAAAAGAAAAAGAATGAAGCACAATGTAGTTTTTTGCTTTGCGCAGGTTTAATTTTAGATTTAGATTATGGTCGAGTCTAGATATGTAGTAACCCCAATCAAAAAATTTATTTAAAATACTAAAATACATTGACAAATTAAAGCGTGAGTTTCAAAAAGTTCTAACTCAAGGGTTTTATATCACTCTAAGTTCTCTCCAGAGCTACAAAAACCCCATATTGCAAACAATCTACGTGTGAAATACATTTGAACTTTTTTTAGCAGGTCAATGTCGTTTAATAAAAAGGGAGACCAAAATTGTGAGCAATAATTAAGTATAGGCCTACAGTCAGATTTGTATGAAAATAATAAGGCATTTAAATTTTTTGTTTAGAAAGATCTATAAAAAGCATGTTTATCACAGCATATCCTTTTTAACTATATTTAATTACAATAAAATGACGGTTTTAAAAAATAGGAATCAAAAATTATCCCATAAAAAAGACACAACACTTTCAATGCCCAATTAAAACTAATTAATTAATTATTAAAGCTTTTTAAAATTCTTTTCTTAAATCACCCCAAAATTGAATATTTAAATTTTGTATTATAGACACTTGGGAGTAATTGGGAAGACCACGATTTAGAGAGGTTCTTCTGAGCACGTTTTCTAACTGAGGGCATTAATTGTTTATGAGAAATATGTAGACATTAATTAATCATGTTTCGTGTTTTTAAGACCAATTTTAGGGATTAAATTTCAAAATCATTAGAGTACAAAGTAAGCAATCAAAAAAATTTTTTTGTAAAATCTAAAACACATACTGTGGTACCTGAGAAAACACCTTTTTATTTTAAAATATAATTTTTAAATATTTTGAATATTTTTAGTTTTTTTGGGTAAGTAAATTATAGCAAATATTTCCAACCCTTTTTGTGAAATTAAAAAAACACACAAAAATGTAGACGAAAAATTTTAATTAAATAACATCAACCATTAATTCATTAAAAATTGACTTTTTCAATGCACTATTTTCAAGATATAACAAATTTAGTAATAATTATACAACGGTGCAAAAAATTGAAATTTTTTAACAATTTTCCTGTTTTTTTGTAATTGTTTCTAAAAGTTCCACTGTGTTTGCGCAATCTAAACGAAAGTAATATCTGTGCCCAAGTTTTTGTTAAAAATTGTGTTTGATAAACAAAAAAATTAATTAGTTTTTTAAACTTTTATACTAATAAAAAATGATAAAACAAAGGAACAACATTTTTAAACCTTATTCCTTTTGTAATTCTAATAAAATATTGTGTAATTTTTTTTACCCCTTCGGCCATCATTTTTTTTTTTATAACAATTTAATCATTGAGCAATGAATACGCAACAGACTCTTTAACTGCTTTTAACAAATTGCGTCACATTGATTTAACCAAACAAAATTAAGATTTAAAGCTCTATGCTGTTTTCAGGATTTAATCTCGTCTGAGTTTCGCCGTTGGCTTGCTCCTTCGGAACCGCAAAAGAGGTCATACGAGTCGAGGATCGCGACAAAAATGCTATCCACGTTGGGTATTTGGAAGGGCGATGTCTTTTTCGCGGACTTCTTCTTCGGCAGAGTTTCCCGCAGCTGGCTGCCAGGAGAGAAAATCTTGTTCTGTAGGGAGCGTAAATGATTGTTGTAATTAGCGGGTTTACCGCTGGATTTACCATCAAAATGTACAGAAGACACCATCCCAAATCCTCAATCCAGGGAAAGCGCTCCCCTATGTCGAGTGGCCAGACCAGAAGGCGCAAAATGCTAAACGTTCTGTAAGGCAACAAACTTAGACTGGACCAAGCTGTAGTTATAAATATAAAAACCAACGCTTTTCCGTTATTTGAATTACCTTTTTGTTGTGTTAGCTTTTTTAATTGCTTTTAATTCTGAGATCTAGTTTGGTATGTAAGGGAACTGAACAAAACCTTTTTAACAACCTTGTTTGTTAATGTTTCATTTGCTTTAAGTTGATTTTGATGTTACAGCCCCAGATGAGAGCATTTTCTTACTCTTAAACTCTTACTCATGATCGCGTTTTCTCCGGTTACCAGGGTAAAACCTTCGAGACACTACTAAAACATTCGTTCTGCAGTAGTAGGACGATTGTCTGAACCATTACTTCACCGCGGTTAACTCTAGTATTACCCAGGTCATATGTGGTTATACATAATATTCTATGCATGGATAAATTTTGCATAATTGCTATTATATTAAATTTAACCATTTTAATTTACTCATTCACTGCGCAGTAGACTTAAGCTGGTACGGTAGCAAATATGCAATTTTATCTACATATAGTATTATGTATTACTTGGGTAAGACCTTGGTGATATGTAAAATTAACCGCACTGAACTTTATACACCGCAATGGTCAGGCAAAAATACCATCACCGTAAGGCAAATGTTTCACAGTGGTAAACAAGAAAAAGGTAATAATGGAAAGAGATTAAAAACTCAAGGAGCCATCTTTTGATGTGTAAGGTGAAATTTCCAGTTAAAAATTAAATCTAAAATATAAATTATGAGAAATAATCATAAGATGCTCCTTTGGTTTTTTAAGGCTCCGTCAGCTGAAACATTTGACAACCTTTTTTGTTAATGTTTCATTAAGCTGATAAATACTAATCTGAGAGTGAACTTTCAAAAAGAAATACTTCAAGGATCCGTCAGGTACAAAATTTTGGGGTGCAGGGTAAAATACCTTGGGAAAAAATTAAATGTTACCTATATTCGTGATTATCAAGCAGTAAATAAACTAATCAAGCACGTGAAAAATTACAAAAAGTTAACACAAATCACGACTTTACATTGATTGGCATCCGGTGTGTAGCGTCGCATTTTTCTTGTAAGCTGAAATAGGTATACGCTCAAGCAACTGCTTGAAATAATACAGAAAAAGCAATAGAACACTGTGTATATCATGTACAAATACATCGGAATGTATGTAAACTGGCAAAATTGCTGAGTAGAGTTGTCCACGGTGTAGAGGGAAACTGTTGACTGTGTAATTGTAAACATCACAAAAAAGCTCGTTAAAATCCAGGTAAAAGATATACTCCCAATTGCCATTCTGGGAGTCATGTACTGATCGTATCTAAATTTCACAAAAAATTATTAAAGTATTGAATTTTCAACAAATATATTAGATAATAATAAAAACAATGACTAATCGAAGATCTTTAAAGGAGAAATATATGAAATTGTTATAATTGTTCTAATTTGTGTCAGACATTGTTAAAAAACTAACTATAGTAATTTTAAAAAATGAAAATATATATTTAAAAAACAAAATCACCCTATATAAAACTAACTAATTTAGGTTATATAGTCATTGTTTATCTGGGACCCGTTTGGAAAATAAAGCTCTAAATTATTGTGTAGAAATTACAGGAAGCGTGATGGTCAGTTTGGTCTGACACCTGGATTCAATTAGGATTCAAACAGAATTCGAACCCAAGGGAACCCAAGGTATGTAAGATTTCTTTTGTTTTCTTTAGCCACTTTTAAGGGTTTTTTAGGTTTGTGAGAAAATAAGAACGCTTAGCATACATTTATAAAAATATACAAATAAACCTTACTTAATAGCAAGTTTGAAAAACAGCAACTTGTCCAGATTTAGTAATGAAAGTGACATAGCCGATACTGCCAGTCCAAACCAGTTGACAAAAGTCATGAATTGACATGCCCTAATGTTATCCAGAATCGTAAATCCTTTCGGCCGGTGACGCATCAACCTCTTTTTATAACCTCTTAACCTCATTTTTTAAGTTAAGCGAATAATATACTGGATAAAAAGATACAACCTCCCCCATTAAAGAAGCCTCTCAAAACACTAGACGGTATGTTTTAGGCTGGAAGGAAAAATAAGTTTGAGAAATAACTGATGCAAAATGGCATTGTTTACCTCAATTGTAGGCAATGCTTTCTGCCTGCTACGTCAGAACATATTCATATTCGGGCTTAGGTGAAAGACAGCGATATTTACTTTGAAAAAACAGTTCTAAGGCAAAAAATAAAATAAAGGTAGGTAGAAGGCAGATCTTAAGAAGCACTTAAATTTTCAATAAAAACAGGTAGAAGGCAAAAATAAACCTGTCTTCCAAAAAAGGTACCCGTTTTACTGGGATAATTTTTTATACACCATAAACCTATGTCAGCCTTAGGGCTGACATATATATTTTATTTGCTATATTTTCCAAAAATAATGAAGTTTGATTGCAGTATGTACTAAAATAATGAATTATTCTAAAGTTTGTTTGAAATTTGTTTAACCAAAACACGTAAAACAACTTTTTTTTCAAAAAATTTATAGTCAAAAAACTAATTGCATATCAGATAGTTTTTCATATTTTTAAGTGATGTTTTTTCTTTCTTTTGAAGTTGTTTTAATTTGAAATCTGACATTAAATTTGAAATCTTTTAATTAATTAAAAAGCCCAAAACTATCAATCGTTTACTATCAAAAAAATGGAACAACATGTGGCTATATAACTTCAAAAAATTTCTTTATATGTTTTCAGCTATTTTTTGGGAACAATTTTCTTTGTCTATCAGGAAAATGTCTTTGTGTGGACGTAAAAAACTAATCGTTCAATTTAAAATATAACGTAATATTGTTGCTTTCTATGGACTAATATCTAGTACCAACAACCAGTTCAAAGACAAAAATAATTAAAGTAGAAAAATCTACAGCGCAATTAAAAAAACAATTGTCCTATAATTTTTTTTAAAAATATATGATAATGACTAATGTTTTTTATTCATACATTTAAGCAAACTTGGACACAAACAGTTTGAAAACGGCTAAATTCAAAGTTTTTTTTTCTTGAAAATGCGTTTTTTTTCTTGTTCAGCATAAACTTGTCCACGTATTTTTTTTCCAAAAATTGAACACCCTACAACATTCTCCAGACTACAAATTGGAGAGCTTAGACCCCTTAATAAAAAATACGATTGGGCTTAGATTTTAGTCTTAGCTTAAGTTTAGGAATAGGTTATAGCGATTTTTCTTTGTCGTTTCAAAATCTCAGCTCTTGACTCCAAGTTTCTCACTATGGCTTGACGTTGCCTATATTTGGCTCCAAGTTCCAGCTCTAAGCTCCATCGACCCTAAATCAAAATAAGCTATAGCAGGAAAGTAGTAAGCAGTGCCCTATGAATACCAATTAAAGTGCTAATAAACACTTTGTCTTGGTGTCTTAATGATTTAGTAAGGAAGTTTTTACGCACCAAGTCTAGTTCCCCAGATTTCCATAGAAGATCCCAGCATTGTGAGCAATAAATCGCCTGCAGTCATGCTGCAGACAAAAAGATGGACGGAGTCCCTGGTTCCCCAAAATAGTGAGGCACCTGCATATATGGGCAAAATTTAGTGGCAAAACAACAGCAGAACTAGAAATTTAGATTACTCAGTTTAACTCATTTTTTTTTTTGGAAATTGTACGTCAAATAACGCACTAGATCAAAAATGCATAAGAAAACAGAATGTTTGACTGTGTGTCAAACAGTTATTCTAAATATATGTTAAAATAACGTTTTTTATAATCTTTGTTGTAATTTTTATAATAACGTTTTTTGTAAAAAAATCTACTATGACCTGGGAAATAATCATCTATTTGTTATAATATACATGAAATCTTTTCTATGTAATACTGTTAATCATTCAACATGTTAACCCTGCATTTGCAAACAAAAAACTGCAAACGTAAAATTTTTAAATGAAGTTTTTTCACGTAATATTGTCAAATAATGTACGTTTTTTGTTGAATCCGACATATGAAATATTCTACATGTCAAAATACGGAGTATTTCAGATAATTTTAATTCAACAGAATCATGTAAAAAAATTTCATTTACAAAATTTGCGTTCAGGGTTTCTTATTTTTCACGATGAAACATTTAAATTTAAGTTTGGATTCCCTTACATATAATAAGAACATATGTTTAACACGCAGTCGGTCATTCTCTTAGTTTTATGCAGTCTTTACCAAGTTAAACCTCCAATTATATTTTAAAGATTAAATCATTTTAAAATTTTCTTGATTCCCCAAATGGTCAATTATTTCAACAATGCATAAAAATAAGAGAATGTCTGACAAAAGTGTAAAAGAGTTGTTCTACTTATATGTTAAAAACTTCACAGAGAAGATTTTTATCAGGTAGAAATATTTATTACGACCTGTGAAATGTTAATGAGATAAGAGGTTTTTTACATAATACTGTCAAATATTTCATTTTTTTTGGATTCCAACATTTAAATTATTCCATATATTAACAATGCAATTGCAAACAAAAAAATTGACTACAACCTGTGGTTGAGTCAGCAGTTTGTTGAATAATCTACATGGAAGTACTTCAATATAATATTAAAAGTTTGTTTGTTTTGCATAAAGCAGAATACCAAGGTTGATATAAGTCAGCGCTAACTACGCAACCAAATGCTACATATAATAATATTAATAACTATCAATATTATCATCATGTAGCTTGTATCAGCCGGGACTTAAACCAGGGACCTTCAGTATGCAAGACGTAAGTTCTGCCACTGCGCCTGTTTATAAATCCAACCCTATTATTTAGAAAAACTTATATGTATATTATTTAAAAAGCTGTAGACAATTCCATATAGTAAATATTTTTTTTAAATGTTTTTTGTTTGCGAACGCCTTGTTAATATGTCGAATAATTCTAGCGTTTAAATACAACAAAAACCGTATGATAATCGACAGTACGATTTGGAAAATTTCTCATGTATATTATTCAATAAACTGTTGATTATTCCAGATGTCATAGTAAATATTTTCACCTGATGAAAAATTTACACTGTAGATTTTCAACAAACAACTAGAAAAACCATTTAACCACAGTGCGGCATTCTTTTGGACATGTTAATGAAATTCTGTGGGGAAAGAACAATGTCTACATAGCATTACAACAATTAGGTCGGCGGTCCCACCACGAAACACGGTTCCTCTTAAATCAAATGCATTTTGTTGTATTATTTTTGAAATTAGAATTACTAAAAATAATAAAACATCTATTTGAGAAATTTTGACGTGCTTTTTTTTATTAAATTGAAGTATTACAAAATGCTTTTTTTTTCTTGTTAACCGAAATAATATTACATATGAAAAACCTTAGTTACGCTTAAAATAGCTCTAAATAATGGTCAGAAGTTGACAGAAATATTCGAAATTGTTTTATTATTGTTGTTTAATATTCGGTATCATAGCTTTTTTATTCAAATTTTGTAACTCTCCTATAAATACTCTAATAAAAATTGTTTAACTATTTAAATAGTACCAAAATACGATATGACAGAAAAAATAAATAACATACAACTGGGTTGTGCAGTTTTTAGGAATTAAAAAAGAGCCGTGATATGCCAATTAAAATGCAAGAAAAAAATAACAGAATAGCTGGATTTCGTTAAAGCCTTAATTCCCGCCACGAGCTTCTGAGATTTTGCTGCACAGTTAAGCAAAAAAAATTGTGTTGATCCAGAACTGAGATAACCATCATCAATATAGAGTAAATAGAGTTGTTTTGCGTAAAAATAAAGTTACAACAAATTACTAATACTAAAAATACCTTAAATTAAGAAATAAAGATTTTTTTATGTTTGTGGCTTAGTTTTGTTTTTTTAGTTTTTGCGGGTTTTTTCTATATATCCTAGTTTTAAATATTCAACTAAAAAAAATCCAAAATATAGTTATAACAGACAGCAGATTTTAAAAGCTGAATATTGAAAACTAAGTCCACAAGTTTAGATGGATAAATTTTCACTTTTCACAGTGGAAAACATTTTGTGAGATAATAATTAGGTTTTTTTCGTTTAAAATAGATTTGTTTCAAACCAAAAAATTACAAATTACTCATTTTTGTTTAGATTTTAATGACAATGCACAAAAATCACAGTTTTTCGTTGATATGTTTTTTAAGGGATGTTTTTACAGGGGACCCTTAGAAAAATAAACTTTCAAAGCCTTATACTTAACAAAAAATTAAAATTATCTGTAGTGTGTTTTGCAAAAAATTTTAATTTTTAGATGCACCAGGACTGTTCTTAGGAATAATATTATGAACTTTGTTGATAATATCATTATCATGGTTGATTATTGCATCATTTGTCTGCTTTTCTTCGCCCATTCCCATTTATGCACACCTGTGCCGATAACAAACACATTTAGAACGGAGGACAAGGCGTTGATTAATAGAAGGATTGAGTCCACGTGGAATTTCCAATCAGGGTAAAAACTGGATGATGATTCATTTGCGGCAAATTCATTTTCTTGCATTTTCTTTGTTTTCACCTAAATTTTGTAAGCACTACAAAGGTTGGACATAAGCTTTTGGATCTGTTCCGGTTTCAAACCAAATTCCTGTATTATATTGTGACAACCTGTATTATATTATTCCTGTATTAAATTGTATAAGCAAAAGTAACTTCAAATTAAATCGCGATATTAAAAAAAACTTGACCATACAAAAACTAAAGCTGCAATTTTAAAAATCGACTCTAGCGTGCTATTGATTACTATAAGCAAATCAATAAAAAATAAAAAAAATCTTGTTTTATTTCGGCTTCTACACATTACGCTCACAAATAACAAAATAGAGACTGCTTATGCTTCACTATAATGAAGCCTTAAAGTTTCGGTTCCATTTACTTTTAGTTTTTAGTTAAAAATAACCGTTTCCACTACACTACAAAATATAATTTAACAACTACCATAATATTCTAACAATTTAAAGTTATACACTATTGAACGGTTTCTATTGCTTTATTTCGGGTCCATGGAGCCATGCATAAAAAGTAAGAGAATGTTTTTTGTGTTCAAATTTCTAAGCAATCCACAGGGTGGACTTTTTATAAGGTAAAAATCTTTACTACGATCTGTTAAATATTATACATAAGAGTTTTTCTACATAATATGGTTAAATATTCCACGTTGTTTTTTTTTAATTTCAATATGTGGATTATTCCACATGTTCACAGGGCAAAAACACATTCAAATGAAAAAAATAGTACAATATATGGAATAGTCCACATAAAATTTTTTTCACATAATACTGATGGAATACTAAATACATTGGATTTGGAAAAAAATGTGGATTATTTCACAGTATTATGTGGAAAAATTATCATGAATATTATTGAATAAACTGTAGATTATTCCACAGGTTGTAGTAGATATTTTTCGGTTTGAATAGACATCATTATGGAAAAAAACCTTTTTTGTAGATTATTTGAAGATTATTCCAAAAGTCGTAGTAAATATTTTTACCTGATAAAAAATCTACACTGTGAACTGCATAACATAAAATTAGAACAATTGTTTAAATCCCAGTCTGACATTCACTTATTTATGCATTCTTGATGAAGCCAAGAAAGTTGGGAGCTGAAATTTGGAGCAAAAAATAGGGAACTTGTCATCGTAGGTGAGCAACTTAAAGAACAAATGCTCGTATGGTGCAGTGGTAGCGCGCCGGACTGAGAAGAACAGGCCTGAAAATTCATGGACAAAAGATCCAGGCTTGAATCCTGGTGTGGGAAATTTCCTTTCTGTTTAAAAAACAGTATGTCTTATCTTGCCCCAGTTATGATTCTGTATTAATTGTACCCATGCCGGGAGGTATGTATAAAACAGGCCTGCGGGGTGCTAAGGTAAATAGTTTGAACTCAGTGTAATTATTTGAGAAGCTTAGCCTAGCAAAATTTTCTTTTTTGATGGAAAAGTGTGACAAAAAGACTTTTCTTAAAGTGATGATTCATAATTACTGACGGGTATAAGAGATTTTGTAGCTAAGAACCCCGGTATGAATACATTTCTTTCTGTTCTGAAAAACAGTATCTTGCCTCCAGTTATGGCTCGTCACAAATAAAAGTGTACTTTATATCGAAAATGATGTGTGCTGTCAACAAAACTTTAACAACTAAATCTTCTTGACAAAATGAAAAATTTGCACAAAAGTCATATTAAAATATAACTAAAAAACATTTAAGTAAAAAAATATTGCTTATCCAAGACAACATCGCTAAAACAATCAGGTGAAGAACCGCCTTTCACTCACCCCCACTAATTCATAAAATAGCAATATATTTTTTAAAAATAACATGTTTGGCATATTAAAGAAATAAATATTATAAAAATTGAATTAAAATATTTGGTATCGTCTTTACCTATTCAATATTTTGAATATCGCTTTTATAAAAAGCACAAAATTTGAACCAATTCGAAAAGTTAAAAAAACGCACATAATTTATTCAATGTTTCAATGCCGCGGTCTTGGAAAATTAAATAAATGTCATTTACTAATTGCAATAATTGCAATCAAGTTAAAAAATAAAACGTTTGTTAAATTAGTTAGAATTTTTTGGGTTAACGTATAATAAATAACAGC
>JASAMX010033458.1:0-30988 GCA_030248175.1 Microlaimidae sp. YZB2_3
AAATTTGGCCTAAAAATTCAAACAATAGCTATATTTTGTTATTCCACTCCAAACTTTGAATATTTCTGTTACACTTAAAACTCGGTGAAGGTTTAAACTTTTTTTTAAAGTGGCTGAAGTTAAGGCGCGTACCATTTATTTCGGCCACCTACAAAAAACCGGCCATAACTATTGCTTAAACGAACAATAAAAATTTCTAAAGGTTGCAAATTTACCCTTAGGTATTGTTCTTGGTACATATAAGTTAATTTTTCCCGTTTGCGAACTTTAATAGTTATTAGCAAGACTTTAAATAATTATGTCAAAACCTTAAAAAACAAGATTTAATAACTTGTATTTTTTGTTCAATTTTTATTTTTGGCTTAAAAAACGTCAAAACAAAGTCAAACGAGCAAAAAAATTCTTTATAAATACGGTAGTACAATGATATTTAAAAACAGCAAAAAACGACAGGTTCTTTCATTTACATTTTAAGATGGCCGAAATTAACGGAATCTTAAAATGCGCAGTTAGTTAAGCGCATTGCAAAATAATTTTGAAGAAAATATCCAAACATGAAAATTAACAACTTTGAGCCTTAAATAGAAGATATTTTAAGGTTATATATTGCTTCGTTCCGAATTTGATGCAGTTTAAACACAAAGCAAAAATTAAGAAAATCATAAAAAATTCACTTTTTTATGAAAATGTTGATAATGTAGAATAATAAAAATAAAAAACTTTTGCGAAAACACTTTATTCAACATTAATAAAGTTACTTTTGTGCTAGTTTTTTTGTGTTTTTAAAATAAGCCAATTTTCTAACACCCTAAACTGGTGGCCGAAATTAAGGCGCGGTCGAAATTAAGTCAGTTACCCTACTACGTTTAATTTTATTGATTATTTTGAAATAAATTATTATGTTATAAAGTATAAACAACGTTTAATTGTAAAAAAATTATTTTATACCACAAAAATTTTTTCAATTTTAGGATATAAATTTTTTCTTTTTTATGCCAGAAAAAATAGAAACTTTAAGAAAAGTTAAGAGTTTTGCAAAATTCAGTTATAAATAGGATGATTTCCCACCTTCACTTCCGCCATTTTCATTGTAGCAAATGTCAAACTGATGGCTGAGCGCAGCCTTAAAAATTGAAACAAGGTGTTAATTTACTGAAGTCAGAATTTTTTCAGATTTAAAATACTTCATCTAAAGTTTGTTATGTTAATTGTTATATTTTTGGTAATTTTATCTATTATGCAATATTTTTGTAGCAAAATAGTTAGCTTAAATGTATTTGTGATATTTAATGAATTGATTTCCTACAAATCGCTCAAAAATAAAATCTAAAACACTTTTGTTTTTACATATTAACAATATTTAAAAAAATCATCATCGTTTATCCAAACAATTTATGGAATAAAATTGAATAGCAGAATTAGGTTTTATTATAAAATATTGAAGAATTAAGTATATGGCCTTTATAATTCTTAAAAGTCAGTTGTTGGATGCAGTATATCTTAAAAGTAATATTGCTAAGCCAATATGAATTTTCTTTGCATAACAAAAATGCAGGTCAAATCCCGCCGCGAAGCACTCCGACACAAATTTAATAACTTTCAGTCATTTTTTAATTGAAGAATTAAAAACAGTTTAAAAATGTCAGGGATTTACACGTTATTAAGACGTTACAATATTTTTCAAATGTTTTTGCTAGCCCATTAAACTATCGTACAATAAAACAGCTCTTCAAATGTTCAAAAGTAAACTTAATAGTTGAAATATTTAATTATTGTTATTAACATTAACTCTGCAATTTTTAAGTAATTTAATAGCAAAAAGCAAAAATAATAAAAGTAATTTATTTTGTGACTAGTGCGCCATCGAACCCGGAATGTTATTACCTACGTGGGATATCCATACTTTATATTGAAAAAAATTGTTCAATTTCTTACCAAAAGCAGAAAAAAACTTGTTTGCGGCATTTCTAAGCAGTCCCATGATAAAATTTGGCACAAAAAACTCCCATTCGGCCGTCAAAATCTCCTGTAAATGAGAATTGGTTAATATTCCTGCTCATATTTTATTCAATTTCCATCCACAAACATACTGCGTTTGTGGAATTTTAAATTCGCTTCATTTTTAGTGATTCTGTTTTGCGCAAAAATAGCATATTGAAAAGGTAAAACGGCACAAACCTTGAAAAAAAAAAGGCATAACCATATTCGGTAAAGCGAATTTTACGGTTTAGTCTAATCTAATGTATATATAAATGTAGTACATACGAGCTCATGCATATATCACAGCTCATGCTAGCAATAGCAAAACCAAAACGACAAGCTGTACAATGAAAATTGTCTTTAGTTTAATAAAATAATAAATTATATTGCTGAATTAAATTTTTGAGTTAGTTATTTAACATAAAGTTAAATAATTAAAAGGCAGTTTATTAACCTGTTCCCGTGAAGGCCTTTTCCCTCGCTACAACCGTGAAACGTTCGTACGACAAAGGTAAAACCTTCGTCTCATGGTGGTGGTATTTTCGTATGACAAATGTCGTACGTAAACCTTACCGCGGTAAGCTCTTCGCATGACCTAGGTTTTACTTCCGTCATACATAATTTTTTGTGCGCGAATAGTGCCCAGTGAGCGAGCAAACTTAAATAGTTAAAGCTGTACGGTAGCAATATGCAAATTTTTACAACATAAAATATCCTACGTAATACACTGTATCCGTGACAAAAATCTGCATATTGCCACCGTACCGCTTTAACTATTTCAATTCGCTCGCTGACGGGACACTCACTACGCGCGCAAAAAATTAGGTATGACGGAAGTATGACATAGGTCACACGAACGTTTCACGGTTGTAACCGAGGAAAGGGCAATTACGGGAACGGGTTAATAAAAATAAATGATTCGTAAAATGAACTTTTATAGATCACAAATTTGATTGAATAATAATAATTTTAAAGATGCTGCTTTATTAAGCTATTCACTGGCTTAGTCAAATAAGTGTAGCATCTAAGGCATAAGGAAAGAAAGCATCAGCATAGACGTTTACAGAAATTGACTGATATAGCAGGATTTTAACCACTACCAAACCTCTTTACTTTGCTTGGAATTTTTAAACCGGTATTCTTGGCTTGGGATAATTCTTAACCTAAAAAACATTAAAAAACATTGTGAAAATTAATCAGACTTTTAATGAATTTGTACATTGACCAACCTACATGTAGATTGTTTTTTGTTATTTTTCTATTTTGTGATACTCCGTTTTGGTCGCTGCATCGTGTGAACAACGGAATAAATATTAATGTATTAAAAATCTTCTTTCCTCTGCACAAAATCAACCCAACAGAATACATATAGCCAAATTTTCCGCTATGCAAAACACATATGTAACCAAACCACATCACAGACACCTTTTTACACAAACGTAAAGCAAATTAACATGAGTCTGGTATCTAAGGACTCTCTGTGGGACCTTTTCTTATTCCTCGGGGAATCAGAACATGGTGTTAGCAACGCGAGGCCTGACGGTTTAGAAACAAATTGATGGAATTTGCGGTGGGCTGAAAGCCACAACAAGATGTACGGATTTATTCTGTCATTCATTAAAAATGTTTTTTTTGTCTAAAAAACAATAACTTTAACAAAATAATAACAAATTTATTATTTAGCAACTATTACTGTAGACTCTGCTTCAGGACCCACCTTTTCAATTAAACTAAAAAATTGGGGCTTGGAGCTGGGCTTGAACCAGTGACTCTTTCTTCGCCGTGAAAGGGTTTCTCGGCCCCAAATTTTTCATATTAATTGGAAAAGTGGGTCTTGGAGCAGAGTGTACAGTAATATTTGCTAAATAATAAATTTACAAAATCAAAAGCCGCTACAAATTTCTACAAAATAATAACAGTTAAAATAAATATGGGGATTTTCGGCGTAAAAATTCTATTACAATAAAACTGGTTAATAAAATTTTTACGCCAAAAATCCCATATTTATTTCTATTTTTACCATGGCGTTTCAAG
Source organism: Microlaimidae sp. YZB2_3 (assembly GCA_030248175.1). Taxonomy (NCBI): domain Eukaryota; kingdom Metazoa; phylum Nematoda; class Chromadorea; order Desmodorida; family Microlaimidae; species Microlaimidae sp. YZB2_3. The sequence goes on from JASAMX010033458.1 coordinate 4,015, forward strand.
ATTTAATTAAAATAATAACAATATATTTGCGACAAATTTTTATACAAAATCAAAATGAGATTAAAAATTGCAATTTATTTTTGACCATAGTTTTGTCTAGCATCGTTTATTATATTCATTTTTGTTTATTATAGTACTTAGACTTCTCGTAATTATGACCTTTTCATTTTACCAATGAATAAAAAAAAAAATAAATAAACCTTGAGCTATGACAATTGCGTTAAGCAAATAAACGTATTTTATTTTGTCATCTTTGATGTTAGTTTTCGCTAACAGCCTATTCTGTCGTTTCTTGCCACCTTCTTCAGATTTTATGCAACAATATCTCTCGGCTATTATTAAAAGACAATACAATTTATAGGTTTTTTGTTTTGCCACTTTTTTCTATTGGTTGGTTGCATTGTGGTTTTTGTCGATAGTGCTAATGGAAATTTAAATTTTCGCTATTATATTTGATCGTGAAGTTTTAATTTTTGTATTTGATGTAGTTATTTACTGGAAAAAAGTCTTTTACTTCTATTTCTCTGGTTTAACTTAAAATACAATATATTTCAGCTTGTAATAAATATTTTTAATTGTATTTTTAATTTTTCAAATTAATAGCAATATTTGTATATTTAAATTAATCTAATTTTTGTATCTGATGTAGTTACTTACTGGAAAAAAGTCTTTTTCACTTTTATTTATCTTGTTTAACAAAAATCTGATACTTATTCTAGCTTGCAATAAATATTGTTTATTTGTATTTTTATTTTTTTTCTAATTAATAGCAATGTTTGTATATACAAATTAATCTGTGTAATGACTTAATTTACCTTTTTCGGTTTTTTTAACCCGTTCCCGTGAATGCTTTTTTCCCCGTTACCACGAAGAAACCTTCGTACCATTACGGTCAAAACTTGCATCCCACAGTGGCAGTATCTTTGTCTAACCAATGTCGTTTGTAAACTTTACTGCGGTAAACTCTACCTATTATCTTGGTCATACTTAGGTAATACGTAATACTCTATGCGTGGTTAAAGATTTTGCATAATTACTTCCGAAATAATTTTACCCATTTTATATTGCTCTTTCAGTGCGCAGTAAACGAGCAAATTGAAATAATTACAGCTGGTATGGTAGTAATTATGCAAATTTTAACCACGCATAGAGTATTATGTACAACTTAGGTATGACCTAGGTAATACGTAGAGCTAACAACGGTGAACCAAGTTAGACACCATGATGATTCAAACGAAAATTTTATTGCTGTGGGACGAAGGTTTCACCGTGGTGGTATAAAAGTTTCACTGTGTTAACCGGGGAAAAGGCGATCACCGGAACGAGACAGAATAAATTAATTTACAGCAAAAAAATATCAAAAAATAATAATCGATCATGTTCAACACATAAGCCATTGAAAATAAATGCTACAAATGATCATCTATTACCTATTTCATGTTTCAAAACTGCAAACAAAAATTCTGTTTAACTTAAAATAATTAAACAGCAGTGGTAGTTTTCGATGATTCTTTTACTTTTCACACAAATAAAATATTTTACTTCCCACCAAAATATAATAAAAAAATTGGAATGTTTTGGCAGTTTTGAAGAATATTTAAAAAGTTATTTAATGTCAAGAGATTACTCTCTTAACTCTTAGCATAAAAATTCTGATAAAGACAGCTATTTGATTAGCGCAGAATTTAATTTTTACCAAATAGTTTGCGCTATGGCGAATAAAATTAGGCGCCAAATTTACATAGAAGCTTTTTTCCGTTACATTTGCAGAAAAATCTGCGCTCCAGCGCAAAATTTATTTTTGAATATTGTACTTCACCAAAAACGCGCCATTTTTGTATACTTGCTTCTGAAAATTGTCGGAATTTTTCTATTAATATTATGAAACAGCTATTAATGAATTTAAATATAAAGTTTAAATTATTAGAAAATATGTTTTGAAAAATAAACCATTTAAAAAATTTTATGATCACTAAATTTTTAAAGTAAGTCTACTTTTTAATCAAAATGTTTTTAATCAATGAATCAAATAATGCGTTGCCAACGTAACTTAAAATGTTTGTTGTTTTAAAAGTTTTCTAAATTTGTTTATGATGTTTAAAACTGAAGTAAAAGTTTAAAAGTTTGTTTAAAAGTTTAATAGAATTAAAACAGTTACTGTATCTATTAGTTTTCATTAAAAATAATGGATTTATCGCATAAATGGGCAAGTTGGTGAGAAGTGGAGGGGGTTAAACCAGGATTAAGGGAGGGGGACTAAAATCCGAAAAACGCATATACCCATATCGAATTTCGATTTTAAAGGAAAAATATGTAAAATCGCAAAATCTAGGTCAAAAAGCCCTTTTTATTGCATTTTTGAGCTTTTTATTGCTAAAAGGTGCGGTTCGGAGTCAAACTTTTTTCTTCGATCACGATATTTTTGTGAAAACCTTACCCCTGGCCGCAATAGCCCACAAAAATTTTTTCAACAAAATATTTCCAGTAGTTCAGGAGTTAAGACCCCACAAAAATGGCGTTTTTCTACAATTCTGTACGTGAAAGATTGCTTATGGGTATAACGGTTTAAGTTACAAATTGTGTATTCAAAGAAAGCGGTTATTTTCTACTTTAATCTGCTACCTTGATCGTTAAGATTGGTGCAGTATTTGTCAAAATACAAAATATCCGCGATTTTCTCGTTAAAAACAACAAACGACGGCAGCGATTTTATGAAGTTTGCCCAACTTTTTTTCCTTTACTTTGTGTTTTTAGCGAAAAAATGTCGGGTTTTTTGTACGGGAGACACAATATTTCGAGAAATACTGCACCAAGCTTAACAATCAAGGTATCAAATTAAAGTAGAAAGTAGCCGCTTTTTTCAGATGCACAATATGTAACTTAAATCGATATACCTTTTGAGCAATCTTTTACGTACAGACTACAGGATTGTCAAAAAACGCCCTTTTGAGGGGGTCATAACCTCTGAACCACTGGAGATACTTTGTTGAAAAAATATTTGTGGGCTATTGGGGGCAGTGGTAATGTTTTCACAAAAAATATCAAAATCGAAAGCGTTGGACTCCACACCGCACCTTTAAATTTTTGGCTACGTACGTCTTTTTCAGCTAAGTTTTATTAAAATTCGTCCGCTATTAATGAATTATATTTATTTAGGATACCCATATTTTAATTTTTAAGTTTTTGTTTTTTAAGATCAGCAAAAAAATATTTTGGAACAATGCTATAATGTAAATTTTTATTTTCGTCATAAGGATCCGCCTCCCTGATTTATTTGTAGGTGGTGGGAAGAGTTAATTGAATGTGTGCTGGGCAGTCTTTGTAATTTCAAAGGTAAACCTCAAAACAAAATGCGGCCGCTTAAAGCAGCCAAACTATTTAAGGAAGGAATCTCTAAAAATTAAATTTCTAGCATTTTTGGTAATTAAACCCCTTAAAAATATTTTGGAGGGGTTCTTCGGGGTACCCCAGAATTTTAGGAGAGGATGTTTTCGCAGTTTTGAGATTTTTGCGACGGGGCGGCTTGGTGTATGATAAACTCCACGCCGTCCCGGGACTAACTGGAATTTTTACTAAGATTGGGGAAGTCGGCGTGTCGTCACTTTCAAATTTAAAGTGGTATAGCCCTAAGTCCGACCCAAAACCCTTCCTTCCCACTTTCCTGCGTGTCCGTATACTTATATTGTGTCTTATTTGATTACCAGAGAAACACTTAATATTGTTCGATGGCCAAAAAAACGCTTGATTAAGTTCATAAGCTCAAAACGTATGTACTATGTTTTCTCATTGTCCAGAACTATTTAGCTTATTTAAAATGAATCGCATAAATTTAATGAGCACAGAATTTATTTTTAATAGGGAGCAGACTGATTGCATGTGAATTATGCATACGCGCAAAGCAGTCTGCGCCTTATTTTCGCAAAAAATTTTGCGCTTTTTGAAAACACTCTGATTCGTTTTAAATTCGCAAAATAAGTCTGCGCAATGAGTAAATTTTTTTATTTATTTTGCAGACTAAGGTTAAGAGAGTACGAAGAAATTGACTTTAAATATCGCTTTGATGCTGAAAAAAAGGCTTATAGTAGAAATTCGACAACCAAACTATTTTTTACAAAAGTAACGGGGAATTCTGAGGAATTAAAAAAAACATAATAAGTATACAGTAAAAGCAGATGAACTTTAAATAAATCAGTAGCTTCTGTATTTCCTGTAAAATAAATTAGTTTAAAATAAATCTTTCTGTACAGTCAATTATTTTTTTTGATAGTCCCGAATTTTTTTAAACTTTATGTTATAAATAGCAAACTGTTGAACACTTCAGATAATATCTATTCAAAAAGCAAAAAAATTTTTATTAAATATCTAAAAAATTGCTTATCATTGAGAGAAAAATATTTGCTTCTAATGGAGCATAAATATTTTTGCTTTAGCCATAGGGTGTGTAACACAAATTCTCGCAAAAAAAACCAGTTGAAACACCGGCCAAAAACACGCAGATCCTCTTTTAACTATTTAGTCTCCAAAAATATATAATCTAACATAATGTTAAATTAACTTAATTCTGTAACCGTGAATTTACCGCGAGTAACCGCGATTATAGTAGCATACTTTCAAAATAGGTAATAAATTAATAATAATCATTATAAAGCTGCTTTTAAAGACACCCGTAAAATTTATTCCATATAACATGACACATGAAAAGTTCATTCACAAAATTTAAAAAAAATTTTAACTTTCACAAACACTTTCAAGATTTTTACATAAAATGTGTAAAACATTATGGAGTGAGGCAACTTGTATATAATACTTGCATATAATAAACTTGTATATAAACTTGTATATAATGCAATGTGCGGACTACTTGTATATAATATTAATAAAAAACATAAATTTTAGTTACCCAGGTAATAAAATAGAAATATTTAACAAAATTTGTTTGAAATTTATCCTGGGAGCTAATATTTTGAGAAAAAATTGCCCATAATAAAGCTTTATACAAGTTGCGCTTAAAAACCTTGCGAGCGAGGAAATGAACGATGCTTTTCTAAAAAGTAAGATGTCCAGGGAGCGAATTGTCCCCCAATGAGATATGTTAGGAATAAATTGTGCTTAGTAAATCTCGGAAGCGAATTGTCCAGGGAACGAATTGTCCCCAATGAAGAAGGTTTGGTAAGAATTACGTTTACAAAAACTCCCGGAAGCGAATTGGGCAGGGAGTGAATTATCCAGGGAGAAAATTGTCCAGGGAGCGAATTGTCCAGGGAGCAAATTGTCCAGGGAGCGAATTATCCAGGGAGCGAATTGTCCAGGAAGTGAATTGTTCATTCTACAATTTATCCAACAATTTTTGTAGGTAGCGAATTGTCCCGGGAGCGAATTGTACGGGAGCGAATCGTACAGAAGCGAATTGTCGTGGGAGCGAATTGGCCGGGAGCGTTTTGTCCCGGGAACGAACTGTCCGGGAGTGAATTGGCGGAAGCAAATTGTCCCCAATTCTTCTAAGATATATCTAAATTTTTGTAAGCAAAACCACCTTCTTCTCGTCTTTAAGACATAATTTCTTTCTTGTGTTTGCGTCGAGCTCATTTCTTTGGCTGCCATCCAACCTCTGTCTTCTACAAAATACTGGAGACAGGTCGGAAAACCTTCTTTGCTGGGCTCTGCCATCGATTTCTTCAGTGCAAAATTGATATTACCAATATTAGAATTCACACTCATTATGTTTCAAAGGAATTAGGTTAATTCTTTGTATACTTTGTATAATAAAGGTGTGTTTTAAGAATGCAAGCTAAATCAAATTTTACCCATTTCTCAAACCTTGATTTTGTTAAGCTTGGTAATTTTATTCATAATATAATAACATACATTTTCTTAAAATTATTCATATTTTAGTTGTAAAATGGAGGAAAAAATAAAGAAAAATGTAATAAGTGGAAGACAAAGAACCAAAGAAAGCTTTTTGGGTCTGCGCAACAGAACTGTTGCAGTTATTCGTATCAAAAACAGGGTCACATTTTTTAAAGTAAACATTTTATAGTGAAATTTATATAGACCTACTTAGCATAGCAAAAATCAAAAATTGGGTCGGCGGTTCCACCCCGAAACAAAGTTCCTCTCAAATTAAATGCATTTTTTGTATTATTTTTGAAACTGGAAATACTATATACAAATAAAACATCTACTTAAAAGTTTTAGTGGTCTTTTTGCATTTAATTAAGCATCACAAAATGTTTTTTTTTCTGATTAACTAAAAAAATTTACATACGAGAAATCTTAGTTACGCTTAATGTAGCTCTAAATAATAGTCAAAAGTTAACAAAAATACTAGAAATGCTTTAATATAGTGGTTTAATCTCCGGTTTTCGAAAAAATTTGATAAAAATCATTGGTTTGATAACCAAATCTGATTTCGCTTCGGGAACGCAGACCCAAATTTTTGTAATGCTAGGTAGGTCAATTGTTTGGAAAAATAATTAAAAAAATAAAACTGGAACAAAAGATTGCGCAATTAAAATAGAAAAAAGATTGGGCAACTAAAATGGTTATTTAAAAAAACATAATATTAACCAAAAATATATAATAAAAGAAAAATGAGATACTTAGAACAAAGTGTTTGAAAATAAAGGTCCCATTTAAATGGGACCTTTCGAATTTCGGTCCCATTTAAATGGGACTTTTTTAAATGGGATCCCATTCCAATAGGACGTATTTAAATGGGATTCCCAGATCCTATTTAAATAAGTCCCATTTAAATGGGACCAGGTCCTATTTAAATGGCACTTATTTTATTTAGATCCCATTTAAATAGGACCAAACAGTCGAAAGGTCCCATTTAAATGTGACCTTTGTTTTCAAGCAGTTTGTTCCAAGTTTCTCATTTTTTTCATTATATATTTGTGGCAATATTACTGTATGTTTTTGTAAATAACCATTTTAGTTGCCCAATATTTTGAATGGGACTCTTAAATGGGACCTGTTTTCCCAAACAGTTTGTTCTAAGTGTCCCAATTTCCTTTATTATACATTTTTGATATTATAAAAAACATTTAATCAATTTAATATTAAGATTAATAGTTTTAAAAGGTTTAAAATTTTAAACAAAAGTTTTAGTAATCAAAAAATTCGTAATTGCTTAAGACAATTAAATAGTAACTGTGCAGTATGTATGTAACAAGCACTTTATAAAATTTGATTTTGATCATTTAATTCTAAGAACAATTTTTTTTTTGTTTAGGCAGTTAAAGCATTTTCAGCCAGAGTTTTGTTCTTCAGTCATTCCCTTCTGGCAATTTGGCGTGTTACAGAAGTGAATAAATAATTCATAAAAACATTAGATGTTTATTATTATTTTACCACGATATCTTTTTTTAGAAAAACTGGACTTTTAAAAACAATTTTGAGTCTGATCTTTTTTTTAAACTTTTTAACGCGTAGAGATCAATAATTTAATAACTTCAATTAAAGTCTTTAAACATTTGGTTACTTCTTGAAAAAAATAAAGAAAAACAGAGCTTTGCTGTGTCTAATAGTGCCCAAATGGGGTGCCCAATGCTGTGCCCTAAAGCTGAGCATTGGGCATTGTCTAAAACATTAATTTTTAACACAGGCGCTCTACATATAAGTGACTATAGGCAAATAAACCTAGCTGATCTCGATGATTTGCAGTATTGAATTGACTATTTAACAATAAAATGTAAAAACGGTTTAACATTAAAGATTTAATGCCATATTTTAGCAATTTTTTATTTGATTACTCAATTTGGAATAAAAATGCAATTTTTTTAAAAGGCAAAAGTTGAATAATTTTTATATATTTTTTGAAAATGTGGGAATGCAGCACTTAATTTTCAATTTTAGGAGATTTTTTTTCAGTTTCAGTAATGTTTAAGCCATTTCAAGTAATTATAAATGGACTGCTTGGTTTCAAGAATAAAGTTTTTAAGGTGCGGTTTGAGAAAAAACTTACGTTTTATAATTTGACGCCACCTGATGTCATTTTAGTTTAATTTGTTTTTTTAAAGCTTTATAACCGCACAGATTTAATTGTTCCATTTATGTCTCATATACAAACTTACGAAGTCAGCCAGATTTATAATTCAACTATAATATATCATTTTAGAGCTAGCGACGTGTTAGTTTTAAAAAGTAAAAAGTTTTTGCTCAGGAATGTCGGGTAACTAAAATTGGAACCATTTTGTACCCCAAAAATTAATAGGAAGTGTTTTTTTTTTAATTTTTAATTTCTAAGTTGTGTTTAAATTTATATGACAGCTCAATGCGGATTTATTTAAGAATATTAATTTTCAGTAATACTTTTAATAGTTACTCGGTTAAATATCCTCAAATACTCCCAAAATTAAAATTGTAATTTTTTGGTTTTCAAACCTAAGTGTACTCTTTAAAAACTTTCGACTGATTTCAAAGTATAAAGTTTATTTTTACTTTTATACGGTAGTAGCCATTTTTTGCATCTATCAATATACCCCCTAAAATTTTTAGAAGGCAATTTTCAAAATTTTATTATAATGCAAAAACAATCATGTTAATACTCATAAGAAAACTCTCGGCACGGTAATTTCAAAAATATTTAATTTAACCCGATTTACCCACATCAAAAAAAAACAGTACTTATTAATTTTTGAGAACAAAGGGATGATTTTACCGGAGATTTTAGTTTTTTTATAAAGAAAGATAGAAAATTAAACAGATAGAAAATCAAAAATTTTTATGTTTTTTATGAATTATAAAAACAAGGTATATAAAGATCCTTTGTATTGGTGCATACTTTGCATTCTTCTTCTTCTGGTAATTGAAGGCTTTCTTAACATATATTTTAGAGGAGGGGACGAAACAATAGGGTAAGTAAGTTAGGTTTTTATTTAACTGATTTACACTTTTAATAGGTTTTGTTTGTAAAACTAGAAAAAGATTCGTTTTGATACATGAAGCATTGCTTGGTTATTATATAAAAACAAGAATACATAACAAAAACTTGATTGTTATGTTTTCTTGATAAAGCTGATCAAAAACTTTATCGTTACTTGAAATACGTAAACAATTCAGGATGATTAAAGTTAAAAATTAAAAAGTTTTTGCATTTAAACTACTAATTAAATACTTTTGTCAAACTATATTTTTTTTATTAAACCATTTTCCTGATCTCTTTATCTTCAAGCTAATGCTCGTAAAACATTCGTTCCCCTTGTGGTACTTTTGTCTGACCATGGTAGTTTGCAAATTGGTAAAAGTATCAAAATAAATCAAAAAACTTGAAATTGTCTTAATGTTGTTGTTAAATCTACAGTTACCGAAAAAAATTGGCCAAAAATCATATATTTAATAATAAAATTTTATTTCGCGGCGTGTCCGCCGTCCCAAAAATTTTTATGCTAGGTAGGGTAACTGACTTAATTTCGGCCACCTTTTTTTATTTTTTTGAATAAGTTTTTTCTGGCTTTTTCAATCAAGCCAAAATTTGGCCTAAAAATCAAACAATAGCTATATTTGTTATTCCAGTGCAAAATTTGAATATTTCTGTTACACTTAAAAATCAGTGAAGGTTTAAACCTTTTTTTTTTAAAGTGGCCGAAGTTAAGGCGCGTGCCATTTATTTCGGCCACCTACAAAAACCTGGCCATAACTATTGCTTAAACGAACAATAAAAATTTCTAAAGGTTGCAAATTTACCCTTAGGTATTGTTCTTGGTACATATAACTTAATTTTTCCCGTTTGCGAACTTTAATAATTATTACCAAGACTTTAAATAATTATGTCAAAACCTTAAAAAACAAGTTTTAATAACTTGTATTTTTTGTTCAATTTTTATTTTTGGCTTAAAAAACGTCAAAACAAAGTCAAACGAGCAAAAAAATCTTTATAAATACGGTAGTACGATGATATTTAAAAACAGTAAAAAATGGCAGGTTTTTTCACCTAAATTTTAAGGTGGCCGAAATTAACGGAATCTTAAAATGCGCAGTTAGTTAAACGCATTGCAAAATAATTTTGAAGAAAATATTAAAACGTGAAAATTAACAACTTTGAGCCTTAAATCGAAGATATTTTGAGGTTATATATTGCTTCTTTCTAAATTTGATGCAGTTTTAACACAAAGCAAAAATTAAGAAAATCGCAAAAAGTTCACTTTTTGTATGAAAATGTTGATAATGTAGAATAATAAAAATAAAAAACTTTTCCAAAAACACTTTATTCAACATTAATCCAGTTACTTTTGTGCTAGTTCTTTTGTGTTTTAAAAATAAGCCAATTTTCTAACACCCTAAATTGGTGGCCGAAATTAAGGCGTGGCCGAAATTAAGTCAGTTACCCTAGGTTCATACATTTTTCTTTAGGTCGAAACGCCAAAATAAATAGAAAAGTAACCCAAACACATCCAAACGTTTAAATTTCCCAAGATCGAAGTTTTTGGTTTTGTCTTTTGTACACTTGATGAAGCGAATGAGCAAGGCTTTAAAGTGTTTAAATTTGCGTTATAATTATAGTATTTTGGTTTTATATTTTTGAAAAATTAAAGTTTAAAATTTTATTAGAAAAAAGCTTTTTGTTTATGAATTCAAATTGTAAAAATAAATTAATCAATGAATCTTTAACATAACATTACAAATGTACCTATTTATACAAAATGAAGCTTTTTAAAAAAAATACTATAATTTTTACTGAGACTTACTGACAGTTTCGCTTAATACGAGTATCGATTTACTTAATATATACAGAAAATAAAAAAAAATATTTTACCTTTTACTATAAGTATGACTTAACAAACCATCGCATTTGGTATAACTTCTTAACGCTTCTTAGGATTTTTTTAATATTAAAATTAAATGACATTTAATTTTAACAATAAAATTGAATTCAGGTTTTGTTTGTGCGTCTTTTTATATCTATGTTCAGTGGTTCCAGCTATTTGGCTTCTCGAGTTAAATTTAGTGAAACAACGGAAAGAAGGATTAGAATACACAGAAATCAACATTTTAGGTGTAAGACTTCTAATATCTAATAAATTTGGTTTAATTGTGTAAGAATTTTTTATTATCGAAAAAGAATTATTCAAAATTCAAAACAAACCCAGTGATCACATCTCATTTATTGAAATTTTCGTTGAAGTTTTTATGCTAAAGCTACTGAGAATTCGTAAGCATTAACTTTTCTATATAAATTAGATTCTTTTTTTCCCCAAACAAAAATGAAATTTAACAAAATGTGAATATTAGTTTTAAAAATATGTAATATATTCATATATTAGCCCATTTTCCAAAGGACATTTTTATTTTAATCCACTATATTTAACGAATATAGATTTTGCACCAAAGAAGTTTTGCTGCGCTAAAACAATTAAAATTTGCGACATCACAGTAGCCTAGATTAAGCCTTCACTGAAACACCTTTGGTAAAATGTGATATTAAGTAATATGTTATATTATATTTTTAATAGCTACTATAATGTGTGAAATAAAATTAAATTTTTTTTCCAATGTTTTAGTTTACTTACAATTACATTAGGTTGTTGCAAGTTCTCGATATAACTTGGATTGAAGTTTAAATTTTGATTTTCCATATTTTTATTAAAAAACTTACAAAAATCTATTTAAAAGTGTAAATTAAACAAAATGTTAATTTCAGGAAAATTTGAGTGAAGCATTATGGGCACAGGGAGTGGAACAGTTGTTGCTCATGGTTTTGGTATTGGGCCGGTGGCTTTTACCGAAAGGCGAGATGTCACGTGAAGAGCTGTCTCAACTTCTATTGGTCTATGTTGGAACTGCAGCAGATATAGCGGAACTTTTTGAAACATTTAAAGAACCACAAATCAAAGGAGTTAAATCAATAACATTCATTATTTTAGGCAAGAGTTTAACAAAACAATAAATACAGTAATTTTAATCCATAAAGTTCCCTTAAGTCATAATTGTTAAACTACTAGGGAATTTTCCTTGTTAGACGGTTGCACGTTTAAATATTTTCTCAGCGATGATTTATGAATTTTAACGTTATAATGAAGACGCCTACAAAAAAATAATCTCACACAATTTTCTATATACAACAGTGTTAATTTTGAACAGCAAAAAAGCTTCATATGTTCCTATGAACAACCACTTTAAATAAAGGTTTCCTTTTGTTAACAAAATTGTGAATAACCTTGAAGTTGTTAGTGTACAAAATATATACAATTTGTCAAAACAAACGCTTTTGTTAAACGCAGAAAATAGATTACATGTAGATACGTCAAAAACAAACCTACGTCAAATTCTTAAGTGGTGCGTTTTTGTTCAAATAAGAATTCCACTAAAATTTTCAGATGAAATAATTCAAAAATTGGTATCTATTTTCAATATATGTTAAATAAATTTCAACTGTATCACACGAGCTGTAAAAAGTTTTAAAACTTTTGGTACTTGTTATGCTTTGGCCTTTTTTGGGAATTTGGTCTTGGAGTCTGCTGCAGTTTTCTATTGTGCTTTCGTCAGGATCCAAGAACCGCCGCCGCTTGGTTCGAAAGTCTCCTCCCCCTATAGACAGTCACGCTTACGATCCTATGTGGAAGTGGTTCATCACTGATTTGGACGTCCGTGGAATTATGCTCAGTACTTGTTTGCAGGTATTATACAATCGTAAATAAGTGGTTTGCTGAAATTGTGGAGACACAAAAACAGTGCTATACTGCTAATTTACTGTTTTAATTTTGAACTTATCATAACTTTTCGAAAAGTAAACTTCTAATATTGACCATGTAATTTGAACTATTCTTATGTTTATATTCCTATTTTAAGTTTTTACCCGTAATATCAACGTGCTGCACTTGAATTTTTTCTAATTTTAAAGTCAAAAAGAGCGTGTCTATAACAAGAATAAAAATTGTGATCGCTCCAGTGCTGCTGAAGGTTAAATAAGAATGTTCTCCCGGAGCTTCGAGCTCCGTAGCGGAACTCCGCTTTTGAGAGCTTAAGAGTAATCGCCGGAACTCCGGATCTCCGCCCTATTTTTTTACTAGCTTCACTAATTTCATATATATAATTTTAAAACAAAATGCCATAAATTATTTTGTCAAATTTTTTTGTTAATTATTTTTTTAAACTTTTTTAAAACGCTAAATATAGTCTTAAAAATACAGATAGAAGAACTTTAAATGTATTTTAAGCTTAAATAAGCTGAAAACCGCTGGTTTAAGGGAAGAAGCTCCAGAGTTTTCTCCCTTTGAAATCTACGGAGCTCCAGAGCATGATATTGAACGAACACCACTAATGTTAATATTCGCTGCTTTGCTCTTCTGACTAACTTATCCTCATTATACACAAAACAGTGAGACTCAATTTAACATTTAATTATGTTCTGTTAACACATGTTTTTGTTGCTACATTTAAATGAGATTATTTTAAAATAAAGTTATTATTATTATTATTATTAGTATTATTATTATTATTATTATTATTATTATTATTATTATTATTATTATTATTATTATTATTATTATTATTATTATTATTATTATTATTATTATTGATTATTATTATTATTATTGGTCGTTGGCCGATTATTATTATTATTATTATTATTATTATTATTATTATTATTATTATTATTATTATTATTATTATTATTAGTATTATTATTATTATTATTATTATTATTATTTAGTATTTTGGTCTAAAAACTATTATTATTAGAAAAAAATAAAATCCCTGTTCGCAGAAACTACCCGTTTCCACCGGGCAGCATGCGTTAAACATTTGTTTCTATTTAGAGTCGTCAGTAGGAAACTTGTAGAGTCTAAAAAATTTTGTAACCTTGAGCCGCGAATGATGGGAACTAGGATTTAGGGTCGATGGAGCCGAGGAAACTTGGAGCCAAAAATAAAATTCCCTAAAACCTATACCTAAGCCTGAGCGAAGCCTAAAAAAAGGTCCAAAAATTTTTCGACCGCTCCAAGTTCCCTACTTTCGGCTCTAAAGACCCCGTACCGAAACTAGAAGTCCTAAACAGAAATTATTAAATTAATTTATTGATTTTATATAATTAATAAAATTTGAATTATATTAATCAAGAAATTTAGATTGAGTGATTATCTAGACTGAGTAATTTTTTTGCTAATACAGTATTTTTCTATAAATCGATCACAACACCGTAACTACATTGCGAATTTTTATTCCAAAATCAGAACAAAAAAGTTTGCAAACCAAATCTGACACACAAATTTTTGGTTTGATCGTTGGATTTCTAATGAAACGAGAAACAATACATATTAACTTTAAAAAATGCTACGCGAACATTTTATATAGATTTTTTAATCAACAATTTACCAAACATCATTATTTTGTTTAAAAAGGTACTAAAACAAGTAACGAGAAAACGCAGGAAAGTGTACGCTTAATACTTATTTTTGTTTTCTAAATGATTTTAAAACCTTTTATTTATTGTTATAGGATGGTCCTTTTCTTGTAATTCGAGTTTATCTCATGGCGGCGCATCAAGTGGTCAGTTATATGATGATCTTCTTCACTTGTAAAAACACTTTAGTCCTCATGCTGCAACTCTACCGATTGAGTGTACTAATCATCGAGCACAGAGAACGCTTACATCCGAAAAAACTTAAAACCGTCGTGAAAAAAATTATATTCAACGGATTTAGAGATCAAGCCCAGAGTATATAGCTGTGAAGTTTTCAAATAATTTTTGTTTATTCATTTTTTAATAGAGTAATTACAATTGAAAATTAAATTTAAAAAAGATCGTCCAGCTATAAAATTTCTGTTCAAAAACGCATGCATTAGTGGATTTACCGTTTGATGATTTACATTTAAAAATGCGTAATCGGACGCTATTTTATATTTTTAGTTTAATCCGTATTTTATTATATACCCCAATTTATAAATTAATTTTTTAATTATTATATACCCCTCACTGCGCGTAAGCATTTTACTTTTCTTTTTTTTCCTTTGTAGATTGACTGTATAAATTTTGACAACCGCCAAACCAAAAGTTTCTTTTAGTTTTATTTATTATGTCATCCGTTATGTTCAACCGTCGTTTAATCAGATTTTTAAATTTCCTTATTGGTCCACAAAACTATAGGAATAGAATAATGGGCCCACTATGCCAAAGAAATTTACCTTAACCCAACAAATTTCTCGGTACAGGCTTTAAGAGCTCTAGCTCTAAGCTTCCAAAAGCAAAACTTAAAGTTACAAACCGTACTATAAAAATTTTATTAAAATCTCAAACTAAAAAAATATTATATAAATACTAACAGCTATATATTCTTGTTGGTGCTACACATTTAACAAGTAGCAAGCGACCCTCCGGAATAAACAAAGCGACGTCTAAACTTTCCATATATTTTAAAAAAATCCGCAAACAGTGACAATTTATTATTATTCACTAAAAAAATTTCACTGTGCTAAGCTGAGCTCCCATGACTTTAATCAGTGTGTGTCATGGCCCTAATTAGGGGCATAGGTTCTAATTAATTAAGGCCCTCATAAAAAAGTGACTTCATAAATCATTTCATTTAAAATTACTTTATAACTTATTACGTCTTTTAGTATTAATTTATTCAGAAAATTAACAGTTTATTTTTATTAAAATTTAAACAATTACAATTTTTGCACGAAAAGTATAACGAAACATTTTTTCTTGAAAAATGATATTTTGAAGCCCTTAATAATTACGAACCCTAATTAGGGCCATATGACCTTTATTAAGGTCACTGAGGCCCCTAACTGTAGGCACCCTAATAAGGGCTATTGAGGTTTTAACTTTAACTAATGTACGCCCTAGTTAGGGCAGTAAAGGTGCCTTAACAATATATGAAGTCATGTATTTTTCTTTTATTTTTAAGTGATATATTTTTGGTTTCACCAAACTACATTTGCTGATTTCGATATCCTATTGTTGGAAAGTTTTTATCTTTTTTTAATTTTAAAATTGTTACGGTGTAACTGTCATAAACTCTGCAAATCAATAACAAAACAACTTCTAAATATAATTTCAGATAAAAATGGTGAAAATCAATACAATTTTTAATAAAGACTAGTTTAAAATTATTATTTTTTCTTGGTTTTGCAAAAAAAATTATATGACGTGTACAAAACATGTTTTAAACTTTTTTATAAGTGTACATGCCGCTATATAATAACTAAAAATTTAGAAAACTAAAAGTACTGAAATCAAAATATAGTTGACTAAAGTAGGGTAACTGACTTAATTTCGGCTACCTTTTTATTTTTTTGGATAAGTTTTTTCTGGTTTTTCCAATCGATCCAAAATTTGACCTAAAAATCAGACTATAGCTATTTTTGTTATTCCAGTGCAAAATTTTTAAACTTCTGTTACACTTAAAGATCAATGGAAGTTTAAAGTTTTGTTTTTATAATGGCAGAAATTAAGGCGCGAGTCATCGGCCACCTAGAAAAAACTGGCTGTAACTATTACCAAAACGAACAATAAAAGTTTTTAAAGGTTGCAAATTTATCCTTAAGTATCGTTTTTGGTACATATAACTTAATTTTTTCCCGTTTTCAAACTTTAATATAGTTATTAGCAAGACTTTAAATAATTATGTCAAAACCTTAAAAAAACAAGTTTTAGTAACCTGTATTTTTTGTTGAATTTTGATTTTTGGCTTAAAAATCTGTCAAAAAAGTCATACGAGCTAAAAAAAAATTCTTTATAAATACGGTAGTACGATGATATTTAAAAACAGCAAAAAAACTGCAGGTTCTTTTACCTAAATTTTAAGGTGGCCGAACTTAACAGAATATTAAAATGCGCAGTTAGTTAAACGCATTGCAAAGAGTTTTTGAAGAAAATATCAAAACATGAAAATAAACAACTTTGAGCTTTAAGGTCTCTGGCTTTTTGAGATCGGTACATGCAAAAAAGCAACTCAATTTTATTCCAATTTACAAAGCAAAATTTCCTATTGCAAAACAGCAACAATCCTGTTTCAATAATGAATTTTTAATTTATGGAAAAAATTTTAAAATTAAAAAAATTTTAAAAAAAATTATTAAAATCAAAAAAATTATTAAAATCAAAAAAAATTTGTGCCCAAAATATTTTATGGGAGTCCGGACCTTTCAAAATTTGAGCGCGCTACCGCTAGCCCTGCTACCAAAAGAGAGCTCAAAAGCGATTTGCGAACCCTCTGAAAAAAATCGACAAAAACGCACGACGCACACAAAACTATTATACGTTAAAAAATACAAAAGAATATTAGGCTCTCCAAAAATTAAAATTTCAATAGAAAATATTATCGGAGCTAAATTTACCAAATTAAATTAAATCGAAGTTTCCCAAAATTTTGAAAAAATTAACCCCATTTTCCGGAAAATTGATATTAAACCAAAATACAACAGTATTCAATTTAATTTTACACGGAAAAGAATAACGGGCTCTAATTGAAGATTTTCTTTAAAAAAGGGCAAAAATTAAGGTTAAAAAATTTTTGCATTTGATTTTAAATCAATTATTTCAATTACTACAAAAAAAGAAGTCCTTAAATTGACCCCTTTTACCCACAATTTTCAGAAAACATTCCCATCCAGCCAACCACCCACGCCCTTAAATAGAAGATATTTTAAAGTTATATAGTGCTTCGTTCTAAATTTGATGCAGTTTAAACACAAAGCAAAAATTAAGAAAATCACAAAAAAAATCGATTTTTATATGAAAATGTTGATAGTGCAGAATAACAAAAATAAAAAAAAAATTGCGAAAACACTTTATTGATCAACATTAATCCAGTTACTTTTGTGCTAGTTCTTTTGTGTTTTAAAAATAAGCCAATCATCTTACACCCTAAATTGGTGGCCGAAATTAAGGCCTGGCCGAAGTTAAGTCAGATACCCTAATTGGAAAATTTAAACGTGCAATAGGACGAAGATAGCGACAGTGAAAAAGGATCTTTGCTCACTCCTAAAGTGCAAGATAAGGAAAAACTGCCGACTCAAAAGACAGCGAACACTAGCAAAGTGGACCAAACGCTTGACGACAATCACGAAGATTTAAAAACTAAAATGTTCCCGCCAACTTCTTCCAGTAACAAGTCGAAATCTTTGATTGAGAACAAAAAGTTCGATCGATGGCCTGAAATGCCGGATATACTCGTCCACAAAACGGATGAAAGCAGTGCTGTTGACCGTGAAACCATTCTCTAGCAAAAAATAAATAACATACAATACTTCATTATAATATAAAAAACCCATATGTTACCCATTAGAAAAAAGATTTAATAAGCCTGGGGTTGATAATTTACCTTTTCATATTTGTAAATTCAGATTCTCTAACTTGGATTCAGAAACCTAAAATTTTCGGCTTTTAATTTATTTTAATTTCCTTTATAAACCTTTTTGCTGAGGTAAAATGGTTTGATAGCCTGGTTTGAGTAGTATTTCGCCTGCAGAAAAATTCAAATGACAGCGCTGAGATTAAAATTTAAACTAAGAATTATTTTATGTTAATTGTATACTAATTTTAAAGTTAAATGATTTTTAAAAAGTTTTGATTTTACTTTTTAGCTCAAGTAAATCCATGATTAATTGGTATAATTTTTTAATTATTTTTTGTTTTGTTTTTAAATAAATAATATTCCATTACTGACATTTAAAAACATATAATAAAATGTATATTATAATATACAGTAAAATTAACAAATTATAAAATGATTATTAGATTGCCAAAATTCTGACACTGAAAAATTCAACTTTTAATTCACCACGCTTCATTTCACATTCTTATTATATATCGTCGTTACTACGGCAAAATGAGCCACTGTCATTATAAAATACCCGTGAATTTGACTCATTCTGTAGTTCATATGGTGTTGATTTAAATATAAAATGAGTTACAGTCGCATCTGTTTTATACAAATTCTGGCTCATTTTCCTGTAGTAACAACGATATACCAAAAAACCAGTATACTTGACACTGGAGGATCAAACATTTAGGTAAGAATATCACCCTAACGGTTGGTTCGGACGATAATTATTTCAATGTATAGCTGACATTAAACTCTATTTAAGAATATTTTATGTAAATCAATTGCACCGTTAGCGAGATATGCTCGCCTGAACATTTTTTACGTCTCAATTATTTTGAACAGACAAAAGTGCGATTTCATAACGTTTTTTTCATACCTGTACTCCCATCCCAATATTGCGTCTAGAAATTTTGAAATGAAAAAAAAACACATTGTTTTTAAAAAAGACAGATGAACAACAAAAATATTATATGCCAAACTGTGACGTATAGGAAAGGGGGTGGGGCGCCCTCCCCCTTAACTGCTGTTTCCATACTTAGGGGGGCCGCCTGCCTCCCCCTCGCTGACGAAACCTGTTATTTTACGTGTTGGATGTTTCCCTCCAGTTTTGCCCCCAGTTTGCCCAAAGTTTTGCCCCCAGTTTTAAAATTGATAAAAGAACTTTTAAAATAATTTATTTCTTTAAATTTGTGTAACCAAAAAACTACAAAAACTATCTGTAGTGTTTTCTATTTTTTTTAAATACTAATCAAATGATTTTTAAAAGGTTATTTTTTTTGCGTAAAATATGAATTATTTCCGTGTAGGTGACGGTAAAAGATCTCCATTTGTACACCGGCGTCCTCTTGGTGCTCACTGGAACCCCTGTTGTATAAACATTTATAAAGCGTGAAAAAAAGAGAAGGACCGAAACAGCTAACGCTGTTTCACTCCACAAAATTTCACTGATTTCACTAGAGTTGTGGACACATTGAGCATGGACAGTACGCAATAAATTATAGGTTTCCATTCACTGTATTATTAACAGAACTTGACAAAAGTGGGGTTTTTCAACGCTCAGATTTCAAATATGCATTCCATTTTTTTATTTGACCTTCTGAAAACTCTAAAGGGAGGGCGACCCCAATCTTTTTTTTTTGGGGGGGGGAGGGTATTCCAGTAAACTTTTGTTTTATGCCCAATCAACTTAAAAACTGGCCAATATGGTTTTTCTTGATGTTTTCTGAGCCCCAATTACAACCATAATTTCTTTTTTTTTGATTTTACATTCAAGAACCTCAAAAGGGGGTCTAGCCTATTTGGGGGGCCAAGCACCATGCTCTCACAATAGGCCTCATTTTACTCCCAACCACCCCAAACATAGGGATTTTCTGGGATGTTGATTCTAAATATTAACTTTTGTTGTTGCTTTTACATTTGAGATCCTCAATAGGGGGTTTACTCTATTGGGGAAGGGAGAGCACCACGCTCAACAATAGCCCTCATTTTAAATGTAATCACTCCAAGCCAAAAATATTGTTGAGGGGTTTTCTGGGGTGCTGATTGTGAATATAGACTTCTTTTGTTGATTTTACATTTGAGAACTTCCAAAGGGGGGTCTACTCTATTGGGGGGAGGCAGCACCACACTCTCACAATAGTCTCCATTTTGCTCCCATCCACCCCAAACATAGGGATTTTTAGGGGTGCTAATTTTAAGTATTAACTTTTGTTTTTTTACATTTGAGAACCTCCAAAGGGGGTTTACTCTATTGGAGGGGGGCATCGGACTCTCACAATAACCCCTATTTTACTCCCAACCACCCCAAAAATATCATTTAGGGGTTTTCTGGGGGTGCTCCCCCTAATAAAGTAGATTCTGCTTTTTAGATTCTTAAATGTAAAATCCAGTAAGTGCAGTATTAATTTACCTTGAACTAACCATAAAAACATCATCTTAATGTTTTCTTGAGCCCAATTACAACTATAATTTTTTTTTTCTTTGATTTTACATTTGAGAACTTCAAAAGCGTGTCTACTCTATTGGGAAGGGAAACCGCACTCTCAACAAACAAAGTTTATATCTAAAATTAGGACCCACGAAAACCCTACAATCCTAAGTTTTTGGTTGTTAAAGGTAAAATAGGGGCTATTGTGAGAGTGCAGTGTCCCCCCCACAAAAAACAAACAGGTAGACCCCTTTTGAGGTTCTCAATTGTAAAATCAACAAACAAAGTTTATATTTAAAATCAGCACCCCAGAAAACCCATCAATGATATTTTTGGGGTGGTTGGGATTAAAATGGGGCTATTGTGAGAGCGCGGTGCTCCTCCCAAATATGGTTAAACGATTCCCCCTATTTTGAGGCTCTCAAATGTAAAAGCAACAACAGAAGTTAATCAGCACCTGAGAGAATCCGTATGTTTAGGGGTGGATGGGATTAAAATGCGGCTATTCTCAGAGCGCAGTGCCCCTCTCCCAAATAGGGTAAACCTCATCCCGTTTTGAGGTTCTTAAATGTAAAAGCAACAACAGAAGTTAGTAGTTAAAATCAGCACCCTAGAAAACCCCTATGTTTGGGGTGGATGGGAGTAAAATAAGGGCTATTGTGAGAGTCTGGTGCTGACCCCCCCCCCAATAGAATTAACCCCCTTTGGAGGTTTTCAAATGTAAAATCAACAAACGAAGTTTATATTTAAAATTAGCACCCCAGGAAACCCCTTAATAATAATTTTGGGGTGATTAAAAGTAAAATGTAAGCTATTGTCAGAGCGCGGTGCTCCCCTCCCCCCAAAATCAGCACCCCAGAAAATCCCCATGTTTGAAGTGGATGGGAGTAAATTGGGGACTATTGTGAGAGTGTGATGCTGCCCCCCCCCTAAATGAGTAGACCCTCTTGGGAGGTTCTCAAATTTAAATTCAACATGTATGTATGTCATGTAGTGTTCTGTGTTAAATTTTTGCCCCCATTGCGTAATGTGCGAAATTTAATCAATGATTCAGACTAAGAAACAGTCATTTTGTTCTCTCTTATATAGCATACGATTGCATACACACATGCAGAGTGTCGCCCCAATATCAAACGCCAACTAAATGGGATCTCTTCTGGGGAACGTAAGAGGAAATAACCCCATTTGCATACTTTAATAACTTCGTTTTATTGAATAGATTTCCAATTTTTGTTGCTAATTATGCTTTTCAGGCCATGAAGCTTTCATACTATTTTCCTTGAGTTCCAATATTTGTAAATAAAAAACTGGGGGCAAAACTGGGGAAAAAACTGGGGGGAAACATCCAAGACCCGTTATTTTTGTAAGGATCTCCTTTGCTTTTTTGTTTGTAGGTATAAAAAGGTAGTGCATAAAATGAAACAATATAAAAAATTTTTCCGCTTCGTGGGGAGGTGACATGTATGTACAATACATTTTTTGTCAGCCGCACTTTTTTGCTTATGAGTTACAAACCGCTTACAGCCGCACATATATTTTTAAATAACTTAGCCGGTGATTTAAACTTAAATTAGACTTTTCTTAATAGAATTTTGGGATATAGAAAATTATATACAAAATTTAACATATATAAATAAAGAGTATACCTTACAAACGAATTGTTTAGAAACTAAGTTATAAATCAGAAGTAAAACTATGCCCATATTTAAGCTTCAAACTGCAAGCTGGAGACAGTTTAGTCCATATTTAAAAAAATTGCCTTGAGAAACTGGGGGTACACCTCCCGAACCCCTCGACCAGCTACGCGCCAATTTTGCGCTGATACCGGGCACAATAAACGCCAAAACATTGGAAGACGGCTCTCCCTCCTTTTTTGGCGAAATCCTATATAGGTTAGCTGACTTTATTTCGGCCACCTTTTTTATTTTTTGGATAATGTTTTTCTGGCTCTTCTAATCGAGCCAGGATTTGGTCTAAAAATCAAACGACAGCTATTTTTGTTATTCCAGTGCAATATTTACTAATTTCCACCTCGGCATATAAAGAAATCTATAATGTCATATGGTTTTCGTTATCACGTGATCAGATTTTGCTCCGGGGAGAGATTCCGGAGCAATATACCCCCCCCTATACGCTCCCCACCTAATACTCGCGACACACATTTTTTTTTCCCCTTTCCTTTTCCTTTTGCCTCCCCCCTCCCCTTCCCTTAAGACCGAGCAATCTCGTTTCCAGGCGGGGGGAAAACACCCCCCCCCCTTCCTACCAACATCCATTATTTTATAACCATCCTATATTATTTTTTTATAATATTATCTTTTTTCTTACCTAAAAAATATTTAACTAAAAATTTAAGCCTTTTCTTAAAATACCACCGTTTTTTTATTCCCCGAAAAGGGAAACCCGAGACCATTTCCCCCCCACCTTCACCAACCAGCCCCCCGACCCCGCCAAACAGCCAAAAAAAACCCGAAAAAAAAGACCCCCTAAAATAATACCCCCCCCTCCTCATTTTCAAAAAATCAAAATCCAAACCCCTTTTCCTCTCTTTTAAGACCCTCTAACCCCAAACCATTTCCCAATAAAAAGCTCCAGAATTCCTCATTAAAAACCAGGGTTAAACCTTTAGTGGCCAATTAACTGCCATTAACTCCCATCTAGAAAAGACTCTATACCATTTCCAAAACCTACCAAAAAAATTTAAAGGTGAAAATTAACCCACCGAATTTATATATAAATAAAAAACTCAATTTCAAACCAATATATCTATTATAGATACATAAAAACTAAACTCAAACAAAACCAAAACAAACACAACCTTAAAAAACACAAAACCAATTCTACGCGCTAACCATATACATCCCCCATATAAGATTAACTAATCGACTCGGAAGCCCAAGCCCCTCCACCCACACACCAACCACCCACGCTCCTCTCCATACAGCATTACAGAAAGCAACCCACCTCCATACACAGATAGATAAAACATTACAATAAACATATATCCAACAATAACATACAACTCCCAAACACTCCATAAGAGCACAGAACACTCACAATATAAACACCACACCACAAGCAAAAAAAAATTCAAAAACTCCAAAAAACAAACCACAACCAACACAAACACAAAAAACCCAACCAAAAACATAACACAAACCAAATCAAAACATAAACAAAACAACAAAATAAAAAAAATACACACAAAACAACCAACAAACAACAACAAACAAAAAACAAACAAAACCCAAAAAAAACTGTTTTTTGTTGAATTTTTTTGTTGTGAAAAAATATTTCAACATAAAATGGCTTTTGTTACAGCCAGCCAACTTTAAAGCAAGCCTGGCCAAATTTTTATTCCACTCTATGAAGTTTTTTTATATTTTTAATCTAAAAATAACAAATAAAACAAAATTTGCTTAATTTCGCCCTACCCTTTAGGTTTTAAAAAAACTGCAACAAAAACCTAAAACACAAAAGACGATTACATAACCCAAAATTATCAACTTCAAGGATAAACAAGACGTTAAAAAAGTTAGGAAGTGGTATAATTCCACACAAACCCTTGCCTATCTTTGATGCTTCATATCTGACTTAATTCCTTCGTCAAGAAAATAACCCGAGTTTTTACTGCATTTTAATTATCTTTCAGAAATTCTTATACGGGTTTATTGATAGTTCAAACCTAGTCAATTGACAGTTGGATTACTCCAGCGTATACAGATATTTACTATGTAATTCTTATGAATGCATCCCTCCGCCAAAGAAAATAACCTGGCATTTTTACTGTGTTTTAATTTACTTTCACAACTTTTTGAAGCATTGGTACTCTATATCGTGGAAAATGGTGGGTTGGTTTGGAAAACCCCATTTACATTGATATTTACTATATTCACTATATGACTGCATTCTTCCGCCAAGAAAATAACCCGATTTTTTTAATGTGTTTCTATATTATTTTTGACAAATTTCTTCCGGTCTATTCATAATTTAATACAACCTAGTAAATTAGATGTTATGTAACCCCACCGACACATGATGGTGCAAATCGTGTTAAACAGGTTCTTTCACGTGAATTTTAAGGTGGCCGAAATTAAGTAAATCTTAAAATGCGTAGTTAGTAAAATGCATTGCAAAGTGATTTTGAAGAAATTATCAAAACATAAAAATTAACAATTTTAAGCCCTAAATGGAAATTATTTTAAGGTAATACAGTGCTTCGTTCTAAATTTGATGTAGTTTAAACACAAAGCAAAAATCCAGAAAATCACAAAAAAATTCACTTTTGCAAAAACACTTTATTCAACATTCATCCAGTTATTTTTGTGCTAGTTCTTTTGTGTTTTAAAAATAAGCCAATCTTCTAACATCCTAAATTGGTGTCGAAATTAAAGCCTGGCCGAAATTAAGTTAGATACCCTACGTACGCGCCTGACCAGACTATAGTTTTTGAAAGCTAATTAACTTATGCTCTGGCCGAATGTATTTTATTTTCCTATTGAGAATGAATGCTAGGTTTTGGGAATCGGCTAGGAAAATAAAATCTCTATCGCAACATGGTTTTCAAAATATTATGATGACTTCTGTCGGTCACAATCACACCCGTCCTTCTGCTTGTTTTTATTCAGATGACCGTTTTTTAATAATGAGTGTCTGATTTTTGTGCGGGACATTTTTTATTATCGACTTTTGGCAAATATTAATCTTTATTTAAAATTTTCCTAAGGTTAAAATTTTTTGGAGGCGCTGGGTGCATATTTTAAAAGTAAGTGGTATAAACAGTGAATGCCTCTATATTTATGTACTATGCAAAACATGACAGCATGATAGTATTTTTATTGTATGCATGTATTTAATTTTATAAAATAGTCGTGTTAAAACACATGAAAAACGGTACGGGGTCTTTAGAGCTACAAGCAGGGATCTTGGAGCCATGGAACATTTTTGGGAACTTGGAGCCACGAGCAAAGTGAATTTGGAGCTTTTAAGAAAAAATTGGTTTGAAGTTAGATTTAGGCTTCGCTTAGGCTTTGGTAAACGTTTTAGCGATTTTTATTTTCATGGATTCCAAGTTCCCCACCAACAGCTCCAAGTTCTCAAGGCTCCATCGACCCTAAATCAGGAAAAACACAGCATAAAAAACAAAATTATGACTATAACATTTGTCTATTTCATTCATAACAAGTGAATTTCATTTGGCTAATCGTAATGACTTTATATTATTGAATCAAATATTTAACAAAAAAGTAATTAAAAGTTTTTAACACAAGCCGTTTTATATTAAAAATTAAATACTTTTTTTTAAAAATTTTTGAACAATATACAAATAATAAATTTACAAAATCAAAACCGCTACAAAAATATACAAATTAATAATTTTTGAACAAATATGCTTATTTTTAAATGGTTTAAGTTCACTATTTTTTGGTTTATGAAAAAAAAAACAGAATCTCGAAAAATCTGCGTCGTATTTGTGGTTTGTACAAACCTGATGTGGAATAAAGAAATCTTTGGGTGAGCATATTTCACTGACAAAAGGTTGATTTAGTCGATAAATATATTAATGTATAGCTAACTTCGAATAGCATGCACTAATAAAGTTTTTATATACATCGTTCTTAGTCCACATTGTTTTTGTGCCGACCTTATTTTCTTTAAACATCATATCTGAACAATTTTTAATAGTCTCCACATGTTTCTATATAATCCTACAAGATCAGCCAAACGGAATCCTTTTTCTATAGTTTTAATTTTTTTACGTTTTATTGTAAAAAGTTTGAACTTTTTACACATGATGTGTTACTCAATATAGCCATTAATAACTTTATTGATTTATTACAAAACATTCCTAGTTTTGAATATTTATAAATAGGTAAAAACTTAAAAGCATAAAATTATTATACACATACTTTGTAATTGACAAATTTGCATACTCGCTCGATGTTGCTAAATGATTTCAAAATCAAATTAAAACATTTGATTGTCTACACTAAGATTGATACAATTTGGTACATTGATTCTAAGAAAGATATTTTTTTATAATAGCCTGTTTTAATGTAGCAAAAAAGAGTTTTTCCGGACCTAAAATAATGTAAAACTTTAAAAATTTATATATAATTTTTTATTTTTAATAAAATGCATAATCCTTTACGTCGATATACCAAATAAACAAGAAAATCCCATCAAATTAAAAGCTTTTACTGCAAATTGCAGCGTCTCTGTTGTTCGGGAATTATTTGATTGGAATTCGAAGTTTGTCTTCTCGTTGTAA